>OY293303.1:21454273-21701670 GCA_958502075.1 Orchestes rusci
CGTTTTTTTTCTATCTATCAAAATAAAGGGGTGAGGGGAGTTCAATTATTTTTTTAAAGAAACGGAGATTTCTCCCGTTTCTTGTTCCGCTAAACCGATTTTAAAGAACTTGGGCTCATATGAAAGAAGCATAATCTACACTACAAAATGCTTATTCGGTTTTGAATTCGTTACCTTCGCCGTCGCCGCTAGATGTCGTTAACTGAAATGGTAGCATATTTTTGAGTTTTTTCCAAAAAAATCAAATGTAAGGGTGTATTCATTTTTATATATTTCAAAAAGGGATACATTTTTCTATTGAGAAATTTAAAAAATGAACAAAAAATTAAATATATTTTTTTTATTTTTCATTTTTTTTAAAATTTGTTTAATAGAAAAATGTACACTTTTATTGAATATATAGAACGCCATCTAGCGGCGACGGCGAAAGTAAAAAATTCAAAACCAAAAAAGCATTTTGTAGTGCAGAATATACTGTTTCATATAAGCCTAATGGCCGATTGCACCAACCTATTTTGAGGATACTTAACGCTAAGGGACCCTTAACTTGACAATTTCGCATGCAAAACTGTCAAGTTAAGGGTTCCTTAGCGTTAAGTATCCTCAAAATTGGTTGGTGCAATCGGCCATAAGTTCGTTAAAATCGGTCAAGCGAAACGGGAGAAATCTCCGTTTGTTTAAGAAAATAATTGAACCTCCCCCACGCCTTCATTTTGATAGATAGAAAACTCGATCCTGTGCGTAAAGGTTTGCAGGAGTTTAATAACTTGCCCACAAAACCGTGATAACATGCCAAATTTCAAAAGACTGCCGGAAGTTTATATTTTACAAAATATTCTGCCAAGCTAATACAGAGTGACCCATTTGAAAGCGGGCCACCCTTATAACTTTTTAATTTATTGATCGATTTTGACGTTTTTTTTTTTAAATGTAGAGAGGGAAAAGGTGTATTTTGAGGCCAAACGTCGCCGAGTTTTTTCCAAAAACCAAAGCCTACTAGAGCATATTTAGAGGCTGAAAAATCCAAAAAAAAAACATATTACCGATTTTTTTAGAGAAAATCTGACTACGCCACTGGATTTTTCATCCCCTGGGATGGGTCTGTACCAAATTTCATGAAAAAATATTCAGTTCAAAAATATTATTTCTGTGTGTATTTTTTTTCTATTTTTTTTGTCTCATTTGTCTGTTTTCATTGTATTTTGACATGAGAATATCTTTTAAATGTTTATATTTAATATTTTTTTCTGATAGACTTGCTATCGCAAGAGTTTCGAGGTAAAATACTTCTTGGTGCATAATAAAATTGATCTTCAATTTTTAATATTTTTTCATAAAATTTGGTACAGATCCATTTCAGGGGATGAAAAATCCAGTGGTGTAGTCAGATTTTCTCTAAAAAAATCGCTAATATGTTTTCTGGATTTTTCAGCATCTAAATATGCTCTAGAAGGCCTTGGTTTTTGGAAACAACTGGGCGACGTATGGCCTCAAAATACACCTTTTTCCCTCTCTACATTTCAAAAAAAAAATCGTCAAAATCGATCAATAAATCAAAAAGTTAGAGGGTGGCCCGCTTTCAGATGGGTCACTCTGTATGTTATTTTCCTACTACCCCATGTGTGATTGATAACCCTTCTTACGATGTAATTTAATTATAGAGAATGAGTTTTTTATGATATACCTACTTTCTCTCTTGGATGATGTCTTTAAATTTTTTATTGTGCACTATATTCATTTGTATGTTTATATTTTATATTTTGTGCTATTATTTTTTTTTCTCAAATTGAACCTAATTGACGCTAAACGCTTGATGAATATCTATATCCATCTATCAATTGTGCAACTTATGTTGACGTCATGTCAGCTTCACACTCTGATAGCATTTAATTATATCAGGCAGCTCATCACACACTGTTCTTAAAACATTCTTGATCATTTTTAATTGCCTAAAATTCTTTTCATTTATGTAGAACGCTGTATTGCACTGTCAATATAATTATGTAAACATACAAAAGCAAAATGCTTGATTTAAATTATGTTTTCAATTGCTTATGATAAACAATAGTTCTGGAAAAGAACTTACTTGAGCGTTCTTATCAACTAGAGCCTCTCATTACCATTTTAAGAGTGCACACCGGGTATTTTAGAACCTAGCGGAAACATCGCATGCAACTATGTCACTTATGGTAATATTTCTTCAATCAATTGAACATTGTAAACCGAATAAAGTGGCTTGCTGTGCTCAAAATTATCATTTGAACCACTTTGTAAGGTATTTAAAATTTGCTGGAAATCTCTACAAAAAGTTTCCAGATTCATATCGGCTGTAGTGTGGCGAATTTTATTTTTTGTCTCAGCCAATTGCATCAATTTGTGTGGCGGAATGTTGTTATGAGTCAACAATTTTTAATATAATACCATTCACAATATACCGTTGAGTTTTACCCCAATAAATAAGCTACCACAATAGGGTCTTTGTGTGGAACTCACCATATTCAAACCGCAACAAACGGGTAGATGATCGGAATGGTTAGTCAACTAAAATAAAACTTAATAATAGTGAGAAAAGTACAGGTGAATCAAAAGCTTTACTCCAACCCTGTCTGCAATCTTCGTAGATTTGGGTGGTTTTATGGTAGTTTTGTGGCCACAGAGATCATAAAGCTATTATGGGACTTAAAAAGTCAACGGTATAATGTGAATGGTATTATAAAGCTGACAAAAATCAGTTATTGGGTACTGACAACCCTTCCTGGCTTGAAAAATAAAAGGGAGGATAAAAGTTTTGCGATATAAACATTTTTTTTTTAAAAACATGTTTTTCACCCTTTCTAGTTTGCTTTATAAATTTCATAGCTGTGTCTTTATTTGGGTGGGGATTCTTCTCTCAACCTTTTGACTTCATAACGAATGACATACATCTTCACAGATACAATAAGGTTTCTGGTTAAGTCATTCAAGTCCATATCCATATCTCGAGTTTCATGACAAAATTTGCATTGTTGTTTTTTTCATTAAACTCGTTGATTTTTTTTGAATTTATGAACGTGTCACGGCACCAGGTTATTTTTGAGATGACCGACATTTTGTTATTGATTACTGATGAAACTACACTCACTAGTAAAGGAGATGTATCGTCTCGATACAGCCTCATAGATAATCCTTACTGATAATGAAGAGACCAATATTTCCAGAAAAAGAATGTCTCGTGTGGGATCCAAGTAGGGTGAAATGGGGTAAATGTAATCATGGGGCAAGTGTAATCAGTTCACCTGTATTTTTTGGTATAACGTTTGCGAACTTTCATTGTCCAGAATTTGAAAATATCACCCTTTTTATATCCTTATTACTTTTTATCAACCTGTTTTGGTTCCAGTTTGAGAATATTTAATTTTTTTTTAATTGTATCTGCATTTATACTCGTTTTGTGAGTGTCTCTCACGATTTTCAATTCTCTACCGCAAATATCACAATATAGTTGTGATACTTTGCTTTCTCAGGTAATTTTTGATAAGAAATCTGATTCTGCTGTCAATTATGTATTTCCATTTTGCTATTGATTTTTTCTACCAGTGACAACATTTACCCCACCAAAATGCGCATGTGGGGTAAGGGTAAGTGTAATCACCACACTAGGGTAAATGTAATCACTGATCACATCAGACCAAAATTCTCAAAAAAAAGGACACGATATCTCTTTTGGTTTAGTTTGAAGTTCATCTATAATTTTTTTGATTACACTTACCCCACTTCTTTGAAAATCATCAGCATACATTTTTCTCAAAATACTCAAAAATACACCAAATAATCGATTGTGTTGATATCGCGAGAATAACAGGACTCAAAACGGGGTGTGGCCTAGATAACGCGATGTGACGTCATAACCCTTGCTATTGAAACGTCATTTCGAGCCGCGAACCCAGCTTATTTGTCAATTTCAGTCTATTTAACTGGATTACGGCTCTTTTTTTGTTGGTTTGTTGCTCTCGTTTCATCTGAGCGTATATAGACAGACGGGTTGTACTGTTAAATGGAACAAGGATTTCAACAGGCATAGACTGACAACTTGCCAAAATTCATGTTGATGAAATTCATTTGACAAAATTTCGACTTTGTTGCTGTTGAAACAAGAACAAGTAGAATGAAAAAGTAAGGGATAGTATAAATAATGTTACTTGTAATGGCATTCAATAACTAAACAACTAATAGAAAATTAGCGAACTAATTTATATGCAGATTGTTTTGTTGGTGTTCATTCACCTACATAAAAATCTGCATAGTGTCGCGAAACCACGTGTATCCGAAAGCAATCTGATATGATTCATAAGAACAAGCGATTTGAAGGTTATTGTATAAAATCTTGGACCAAGACTGTGATGTCACGAGAATCACGACGGGGTAAGTGCGTTTCTGGTTGGCGGATTCAAGTGCAGTATTCAATAATGAATAACATTATTTAAGACGGCAAGTTAATCTTTTAAATGTTAATGACATCAATACTTCCTGATCCTGATATTTTCCATATTTTCATAAATTGCGCAAATCGACCATTCAAAGGATATCCGTCAATGGTTGAACCAAAACAGGATACAAAGGCGTGTTTTGAAAAACTGATTGTCCGGACCACTTGGTAAAAGTAAGTGATATAATAACAGAATATATCAAATAAATGAGTGTCATATTATCCAAGGTAGAAATACTGCCTTATTTTGTAGGTATCGTTTATTGGAAATTTCGTTGTTAGCTATAACAACTGTTGATGTAATTAAAACAATGCACTTGAAGAAACTGACGACATCAAAAAGTGAACCAATTATTTTCCTCGAGAACCATGGATAGGGACATGGACTTTTTTATGGATACTGTCCGAATTTTATGTAAAATCCGATAATATATAGTGAAACATAATATAGGGTTTCGGTCTAGGGTTCATTAAATTTACCTTTGACCTTATGTCGGTTTTCTGATACATCTTTTTTTTCTTGTCTTTAGTTTTTTGTATTTGTTGGAATGTTATTATAATTCTTTTGTCTTATTATATCTCTCGCATCAATCACGTTTCTAGATCAGTTTGGCCCTCATCAGTATGGTAAGTGTATAAATAAATATCGCATATTTGATGATTCTTATTCAAAGCAACTAGCGAAATATACCTATATCAAAAATTGTCTGAACAAACCATCATATTTATGACGCGAATCATTTTCTAAAATATTTCATGTCTTATATCAAGCCAGTGAGATAACTTTGGATAAAAATATCATATTTATTTTTCGATCCATGTTCCAAAGATTAAAGATAAAACGCATCGGATGTCAATCAGATCATATTTTATCTTTCGATTATGATAAGTATAGCCTTAGATATTATCAAAATATGGACGTAAGTATTTTTGAGGGAATCATTTTTTTTTGAAAATTCACAACGTATTTATCACCAAGTTTGTGTCGATATATTAACACTCAATGCACTTCCAATTTACTGATAAAAAACAAAACCATCTGACGTGACTCCAGAACACTGTTCATTCAAAAACTATTCACTAAAAAATAAATTTATCCCAATACTGCTGGAAGCAAACAACTTCTGATCAAAAATATTCAAGACTTTACCTTAACGCTGTACTTATCAAATCAAACAATATTCCAATTAGAAGAATTCAAAGCCACCACTTTCTAGGATTTACAACTTCAAATTCACACTAAAACAAACAAAAAATTTAAAAAAATATAACTAGGTATAACTTTTAATATGACAAATTGACTAAATCGCATTATTATTCAAAGTGAAACCTTCCATACAAACTATACTATCTGAATTATCAAGAAGTCGCAGTAAAATACATCCTTTTATACATAGTTCAGGCTTGGAGTATTACGAACTTAATACTCTAATAGTCAATCAATATGATAATTTACGGATATAGAAGAATCATATTAAATTCATTAATACTGCCAGAAATATGTATTTCTAAACGATTACCGAACCTGGAAACACATCCGCTAACATAAATCGAAATTGTCGCATGCTGACTGGTTCAGTTCAAGAAGAATAAAATACCAAAAATATAAACCAAACTAGTCCATTCATTCCCCCACAAACACTCGAGAAAGGATTCAGTACACCAGGAATAAATTTACATAAATCCTATCTGCGCATCACTAGCACGTCACATCGAATTTGCTGAAATCACCAGAATCAAAATCAAAACAGTAAAGGAAAAATTTCGAGCGATACTGAGGATTCGGCGAAAGCATCGCAATGAGCCTGTGTAAGCACGTGTCGACGAATCAGCCAGTGCGGTTAGCAGTTCTTCACACTCGATTTGTCTGTTTCGGGGTCTTAGGCCGTATGATATACAGGCACGGACTTTGTAAATTTTCATGTAATACATAAAACGTGAAATACTGATGTCTTTCAAGAAACCTCAATATCGCTTTCGAGTTGATGAATAAAGTTTCTAATTAATCGCCATCATTATGAAAGGTCATTTTCTACTGTACCTAATCTGCCATGAACACGGACTACAGAATCGATTGTACATTAATCTTATCATCTGAAATGTGCTGCTCATTTGTTCCGCGTTATTCAACACTGTTGAAAACATTTCTTGAAATATTCAGATGTCATACTCTTCAGAAGCGTTGGCCATTTTACACTTTGAAAACAAAAGAGATCGCATGAGGCCAGGTCTGTTAAATGATTGATCTTTCCTTTTGTCTGTTGTCTGGAAAAGGTCAACTAGAAGATCTGGTCGTTGAACAACAAGGCACCTGAAGAGCCTGATTTTGAAGAAATTCAGGAATGTTTGTAAAAAGGTCAATGGTGATCGAACCCCTTCATTGCTCTTGATACAGAGTATTTTGAAAAGCTAATATATCTATTTCATTAACATCTTGAAATTATGTTTATTATTCCAAATCAAATATTTTGTTATCATTCCGATTTCTTCAACCCATGGTGAACCATAGCATTTATCTTGGGAATCAAAAATTACACCAAGCCATTCTGTTTTATCTGCTCAAATAAATCATCATAGGTATCCACAATGATACTATAACAAACAAGATATGATCACGCGCATCTTCCGCTGACGTCATAGGGTACTCCCTTTCCAAAATGCATAGGCTATACCTAGGTTTACGTTTTTGATGTTTCAACAGCTATCTTTCCTATAATTTTGAATCACAATGCGCAAATTGGATCTTATTTCGTCAAGCAAGTGATCATACCTTGTGTGTTTTAGTATAATGGGTAAGTATCTACTATATATACTTACTCCACGCTTATTCGAAAAATAGGAATATGATTCTGAACAATGTAAATAGTTTGAAGGCATGTTATGTAATTGAAGAAATACATTTATCCTCTTCCTCATCAAGTTAAACAAAATGCGCGAATAATAATAAGTAGGTACTAGGAATTAAAATTTCAGTTATATCAAATTGGGGTCTCAGAGATGTTTGTCATACTAAAGTTATCAGTTTGAATACAACATTATTTGTGAAAGAGAGTAACTCAGAATTCTCTAGTCCCTAGATTCTGGAAGATTGGAAATTACATAAAAAAAACAGCTTTTTTGTTATGCGTGAGATGGGTTGAGCACATCTCAAGTATTTAAGTATATAAACTAAACTAGAATAATCACCGTCAAATGAATAAAGTAGATCCATGAATTCTTATGTAAAACTATCGATTCCAATACGTGAGTCCGGCACTGAAATAATCGAGGAAACGCGCGGTGTCAAGCTGCGTTGCCTGGACCCCCACCCAAGTTCGGTAACGCCCCGTGGCCTATCGTGACCCGGCTCGAACTAAGGACCTCCCAGGCCCGCCCAGGCCAAGTCGGTGTCGGCCCGACCAAAAGGTCACCAGTAGAGGCTAGAGATTGTCGCGGGGTCGACCTATCACCTTCACGCAGAACGCGAACACGACACAACGCTTCAATAGTGCGAAAAATAGCCGATTTCGGCCAAGTGGTGACGTTTTACCGTGATGGTGGTCTAGTGCCCATGGCATCCTTGGTGGCCAATTCTTGGCGCGAATCTTCGCTCGTTAACCCTGTCGGGGGACTAAATTCCTTGAACCCGCTACCACCGGTCGCGGGCGTGCAACCACCGAATTCGGTCCAGGCCGTCGGTCCTTTGACGGACCCGGTGCCTGGTACCACCGATTTGGCACTTTTGACTCGTCACACACCTTCGCAAAATAGTACCGGCAGCGCCGATAAAAACCAAAATATTGAGTGTGTGGTTTGTGGAGACAAAAGTTCTGGAAAACACTACGGTCAATTCACTTGTGAAGGTAAGTCTCCGTGCATGCCAACTTGTCCTAGGTCAACCCAACCCTCTTAATAAGTCACCATAAATCAAAGGAAATACTTACCTGCTTCAAAACCAAAAAACTGACCAATTGTACACTCGGATTTAATTTCCAGATTTTTTGGTCAAATGTCGAGATATTTCCAAAATTGCAGTTTTTTTTGTATAATTTGAAATATTAAAAAAATATTGCGTACAAAACACATATTAGAGTCCATTTTAAAAATTTTGACGTCTTCAAAAACTCACTTAAGAATTTGAAAAATGCACTTTGAAGTTCCAAAAATCACCTGTCAGACAGAACAGAAAAATCACATGCTTACAGACATTTCATGAACAAAGTAGATCTAGCTCGGAATTCTTGGAAACATTCATAATTGTAACACATAATCAATAGATATGTAATTTTCCTAATACCATAGCCGAGATAAACTTGAGAATATCTTAGCTGTACAGTTTTTTATCCACCTCTAAAAGAAACAATCAGAATTGATCCGATTTATGCTATATCAAGTTGTGGTAGGTCAAGAAACAATTAGAAAAGTCATCAAATGGCAGAGATCAAGCGTTTCGACCTAAAGTGTTATGTATGGTTATATAAATATCATTTTTTGACCCATGGGACATCTGTGACCCTTATTTCATTAATTGTAGCGCCAGCTTACACAATGAGAATCTTTAACCTTTTGCGGACCTTGTATATATAAGGTTAGTGGACCTGCAAATTATCAGGCGGCATACTTCGAGAGAAATTTTTTCTATACAGGAAAGTATTTTGATTAATGGAATTGTCATTGGCTGATAAATACGTTATGCTTATTTATCGCATTTTTTCTGCACATTTCTGCATGACTGTATACAGCTATCACAAGTTCATTGCGGATAATTTGTCTGATCACAATTATTTATGTTCGTCTGTATTGATGACAGAATTTTTGAAATCAGGACCGACATTTTTGGTGGCATTTTTCTGACCTATTCAATCTTCTTTTTTCTCTACATCATTCGATAAGTTTAGGAAGAATATTCATTATTTATATTCGCTTTTTGATTGTGTTCGAGTAATCAAGTACAATTTATACTTATTCCAAAACTTATTTCCCAAGTATTTTGAAGATTTGTTGCTGAATTCCTAATTCTCCAAGTAATTCTCCTTATCCTACATGAATTTTCTCTGTGTAACAAATAATTATTCACAATTTCACAGGTTATAAATTCATCCATATACCTACATGCAAGTTACGGTTGTTGATACTACATAATCTTTCAAGCTATGATTGACACGTTCTCTTTCAATAAAAATCATCAAGTTTAACTTATTCGAAATAAGGGTTGCTTTTTGACGCTTCTCACTTACTAAATATATTTATCTTGTCGCAATATCTAGAATACATTGATTCTCATAAAATAAACATCAAGATTAGTGGTGAAGAGAAAAATCTAAATAAAGGGATTTATTCATGCTGAGAATGTATATTTGCTTGTTTGAATTTTGGAGAGCTATTTTGGTTCTAAATTGGGCAGAGACAAGATATATCTGGAAGGATTTATCCTTTGCTGACAAAAAAAATGTCCAGGAGTCGATTATTATCATAAGTTAAAGTAGATATAAGATAACGATAGTAATTTTGAAAAAGTAAATTTGATAAAATCTCTCGATGTCCCTAATTAAAACTCCAAACAATTTCTGAACTGACTTAATAGACTTTGAGGGCTAACCACAATATGCTCTTATTACTTTTCAAAAATGTAATCAAACTTTTATACCTAATATTTTTCAAATCATACTTTGTTATTCCATCGTTTCTCAGAAACAATTCAGGCCAGAGAATAATTGTCATGTGAGAATTAGGGCATATATCTATCTATTTCTTCTATGATACAACGTCATTATCTAGTCCAGTTTTATAAATGATCTTTAGTAATGGATTACTTTTTTGCATAGCACTTGGCAAAATAGAAGTTGCGACTTGAAGGATTTTGGAACCATGAACAATACACTACATAAAACCACACTAGCATATTACAGGATTTCTTATACGTCATGTTCCAAACTCAAACAGGTGAGGAGGTCATCCCTGAAAAAGAAGTTCTAATAACATATATTCCGATTCCTTGTTTTTGTTATTTAAATTTTTAAGAAACTTTTTTTCGGGGTAGTTCAAAAATTCAATTTTGATGAACGTCATGAGATCATCGGTTTTGCGAAAATTAAAAGAAAAAAACATTGTGGTCTCAAAAAATGGGTTGATTTGAAAAATATCGAAAAATGTATTATCAGAAAAAGCTGGAGAAAAAGTTATTGAGAATCCATCAAGAACTTCAAATGCCGATTTTGTAGCAAATGAGATAAAAAAAACTAAAACACATGCTTAACCCTTTCCATTAAAAATGTAAAATTGAAAACGATGGTTCTATTTTAAAATTAACTTTATTTACCTGAACTACATAGGTTTGTTGCTAAATCAGTAGAATTTCTCATGAAATAAAACAGTCAAGGGTTAGGTAAAAATTGGAAAACAACGTCTGGTAGTCTGGTCGTGTCACTAACTGTACCCATGTTCGTTTTCTCACATTTTCTGGTGATCAGAAAAATAATAAATCAACGTAGCTATAGCAATTGTAACTACGTATTCTTTTCCAAAACCTTTATTTGAAGTTTAGATTTACGACCAAGTATAGTATTTTTTGATTAATATCCCTTGACTGATTTATTTCATGGAAAATTTGGTTTGTTTACCAACAAACCTATATAGTGCAGTTGAATAAAGTTTATTTTAAAACAGAACCATCATTTTTGATTTTTCTTCTGGAAAGGATAAAATATGATTTTTATTTTTTTTTTATCTTATTTGCTACAAAATCGGCATGTGGAGACCTTGGATGATTCTTATCAACTTTTTCCAATCAAATATTTCTACATCTTATCAAGTTAACTAACTTTATGGGCGACACTGTACATGAATTTGAACTATTCAGATGTTTTGGAAAAAATAGTATAAAGAGAAAAAAATCAAGCTTGAGATTCGATCTAGAGCTTGAAATGTTTTCTCACATACTGCAATTAGAGGATCAACTATCCTGCTGACTACTCTTGACTAGACTAAAAATCAACCAACATATTTTTCAATTTTTTTTTTCAATAAATAAAACAAGGCTCTTTGCTTGAGACAAATAAAAATGACTAGAAAACCCTGAAGAATCGGAATATATGTATGTTATGAGAACTTTTTGGTCAGAAAATACCTTTTTGCTTTTGGACTTTGGACCATGACTTATGAGACACCCTGTATATACCAACCCACTGGATCTTATGGAGCCGTATCTCTGTTTCTTCGAAAGCCGCTTTTTTGGTTCTTTGATGTGTTAATGTGTATTATGTCACAGTGACTAAAATAATATATATGAGGGGAAGCAAATATACTATTATTCCTATTATTTTCCAATAATCATTTTTATTCTTCATTGTTTTTCCATTCAGTCAAATCTAAATCAGGCTAATCCCCACAACTGAATAATTCATCATTCAAAAATACTAGCGACTTTGACCTCTCACAAACCGTCTGCTTTTCATGATTATTAATATTCATACGAATAACTTTACATTCAATCGTGGTTGATGCGTATACAAAAGACAATACGTACTAGCTTTAATAAAGCATGCAGTCTTAAATTAGGTGATACAAGCCTAGTACTCACCATTTAAGGAATAATTCATATTTCACGATTCTGTAGTGATTACTGTGATTATATACATATCAATTTGCCACCTACCAGTGGAATTTGCCTTATAAGGGCTTGGGTGTATTTTATGGTAACTGTTGATGAAGGTTTAAACAAGACTTTCTTGAAAGAACTTGAAATTGAATTTTGTTATGGTATATAACAGATTAAGCGAAGTTAAAAAACTAGTTTGAATAAAGAAAACTGTGAAACAACCCACAACTTTTTTTAGAATGGGACACTTAAGAATATGAAGCTCAACATCATGGACTAGACGTAATATTTTTTTCAATATAATACACCTTGAGCGATATTTTTGAAGAAAATATTTCTCTATTTCTTTTTACACGCTTATTTCACATTCCATAAATAATAACGTCCTATTATGATCATCACTTGATTTCTTTTAATATGGGGTGTCATAAGTATATTTTCAGAAAACATGTTAATTTTTTGTCACTATCTATTGAGCTATCTATCCATAACTCGCATAGCTATGATTCTCAATAGGCCACAATGTTGAACCTAAAATTCTGTCTGTTCTTATAATTATCATCTCAAAACTTTGAGAAATTGCATCGTGAAATGTGATATATTTCTATGAACCTTACAAGGTCATTCACGGCAAAAACGAAAATTTTTTGGCACCCTCTCTATTGAAACTATCAGTTTTTTCATATTGCTACAGTAACTTTTGTTATCTATTCTAAACGTTGATTCTTTTCATTCCAGTAATTATTTCCAAACTTTAGGAAAGTCCATCATAAAGTGTGATACATTACATTTCCATCAATCTGATACACGACACGCTACGTTTTTCTCAATGTAGTTTTAATGTGAATGAACTTTTTGTTCACCCTGTTTCAATTTCGTATTTGAATTTCTGATCCAAAAGATTATTATCGTTTGAGATCGTGGTTCTTGAAACGTAGGCCAAATATAATTGTGTATCGGGACAGCTGGATCGCGAACAGACTGGACTCTAGTCAATGTGATTCTGTCAAAAATAAAGGTAACATCACTATTGGGCACAGTACATATTTTTGGCAAACCTGGTGTACGACTGAAAAAATTAGATATCTGATGATTTTATTTTATATTTTAGAACATGCAAAAGATTAATCTTTTTTCCTAAAATTAAACTTAAACCTTTTCCGAAGAAGCAGAAATGAGATTAAACATTGGGTTTGAACGAATTTTGATGCGGCCGGTAACATTAAATTATTTTTGACAGACATTATACCGTGCAAGCACTTTCAGTTCGGCTACTCTATCCCAAATAATTCATTATATTAGTGTACTATATACAGACTGCTGCGGAGTAGCAGTCTAAGTTCTAAGGATATTAAATCATTTTCAAAAACTCGACGTTCATTATCCAAAGTAGTGCATGCATTTATCAAACTGGTCCTGTTAATACTCACTCATTTGAGTTTTATTTTATCGTGGAAACATTTTCGAAAAAGAACTTTCAACAATCAAACAACAAAACTATCAAAAACCGTTTTTGACAGGAATATTGAATGATGCTCCAATTTCTGTTAGTAAATCGATGGCCTTAGAACTCAGTACACTTCTGGTGACCCATACAAAGACATCTTACAGGCACATGCACACATGACCAGCTACGGGTATTTGAAATGTTAAACAAAAGATGCTGGAAAATTGTTCCAGGCAATGTTTTTTTGCAGAAGCTTTGCAAAGAACACATGAGGTGATGTTGCATAACGACATCTAGGCCTATAGCGGTCCAATTAAAGCAAGACCATGCAAATTAGCATGCAATAGCCATCATCAGGTTAAGATGGAATCGGGCTTTATCGGGAAGAAAATGCGCTGCGCTTTCAGAATGGGCAAGATAACACAAACATTGGCAATAAGCACTATAACCCAGTTCTTGTTAGAAATGCTTTGCATCGTATCCGATTCCAGAAGAAGAGGAGTGTGAGGACCACACCTCGTTTTGGTTGAAGAATGTTGGTGCATGATATGTGGACAAAATTGTGCTGCACCATGCAAATATTGTTAAATCTGAATCCAACTTGGAATTCATGGGATAGATAAGCTCCAGACAGTGCTTTTGGATGATGACCTCAAATGTCGATATGACATTCTCAAACACTTCAATCATTGATTTCCTCGCAAATATTGGCAGTTGTCACGGATGGGTTGACATGACAAAGAGTTAAGCTAGAATGTCGATTTGACAACAGCAAACAACATTATCAAAAACGCAATAATAAAACAAAAAGAAAATTATTCTCGAATGTTTCGTACAAATTTCATCCAAATCAGTTAGGCGCGTCCATAGGGAACATGCGGAAATAGATTTTCATTTTTATTAATTGGTAGATAGACCTGATTCATTCAAAATTCTCAACAGAATTAATTATTAACTAGGTATCAAAACTTTTCAAAGGATGTTGAAAAGAATTTTGTAGTAAATTGAAAACAGTTGCTTCAACTTTTGTGTTTACATCTCCATTCAAGTCATCACACATATATCAATCAAGAAAATAAATAACACTAAACGGAGAACTTGATTACATAGGTCAAAGTCTTATTCTGATTCAAGTTACGCTTATTAACATTGAATTGCTAGATAATTAATGTCCAGATGTTTGCAACTCTTTCCCAAAGGGAGTATAACAATAAAAATCTCCGTACTCATTTAGAAGGGGAACTAACGATAAGAGCACCAAACTGACCACAGTACTCCATGGTAAGGTGCATTGCTCACAAACCGTAACATAGTCCGATTGTTATCCTCCCCGTAATTTTTTAACGTGTTTCTGGTTGGTTAGTTCACAGACAATAAAATAAATCTGAAAACAATTGCCGTCCGGCAAATGACTTTTGTCAAAATTTTTCATAAGTCGACCAACTGCTCCTGCTTATTGTTAATATTTGATCGAAATTGGAGCAGGTGTTCGAGGAACAATGATATGCGCGCAATCGATCTTGATGGTGACAAGAATTATTAGATCAACCGTTTTTTGAAAATCCACAAAGCAGAAAGAAATAAAAAGTTCCTCACGCCCACGGTTTAAAACTCTCTTGTGGATTGCATGAAAGATGATCCATTATGAAAACATTTAGGTCATAAAACTATTAAGATGATACGCGTATGGAAGATTTCTTTTCTCAGGTCGCGTCTCGCCATTCTAATGGTTTTACGAGTGACTTTGAATTTTAAAATGTATCAATGGGCTTGTGTATCACATTTAAATAATCGGCTAGGCATGCTTTCGATTATAAAAGCCGCAGATACATGCAGCAAGATTACCCAGTAATTTCACGTTTTTACCAAGTTAATTAGGTTCTTAGAGCATTATAGAAATTTATACTTGGAAATCATATCCTATTAGAGGCAATATGGAAGGCAAGGCCCGATGTTAGAAGAAATTATTATTTTCTTGCATTATCTCGCCGTCCATCGCGCTGAACGCGAACGTTTACATACGTGTAGATGTCTTATTGAACTTCGATTATCTCTATCATGCTCTGATATGAAATTAATGATTCATATTCAAACTGTAACGTTGATTTTAATATCAAATGGCAAAACACTATAGCGAAGCCATAAGATTACCATACGTTTGACATGAATTCTTTCGGTCGCTGAAATCTGTTTCTAATCCTACAAAGAAAGGTTTCTTACTATTGTACGATTTCTTGGGGTGTAAGATTACTTATGTTTCAGAAGCAATTTATTTGACGAATTTTCAAAATGCTAAGTCCTTCAAAAGCTATTCTGCTTATAAGCTTGGGTGAATTTGTTAACTGAATAAGCATTTGTCCAAAAATGTCATGCAAATTGGAATATTAATTTCTATTATGGAAAGTGGTTCAAACTACTTGCCTACGAATAGTCAGTATAGGGACCGACATTTTGTTGTTTGTTCCTATAATTTACACAGTGCACAACAAGTATGTGTCTTTGTAGTAAAGGCCAGATATTGCATCGTTTTTCAGCTGGACCTTTTGATGGCCTATCGTTGTTCTATCACAGGTTCTAGTTTAACCATAGCCTGCTATTTTGCTGGATACTTGGTTATCTTCTATTTCTTGGCCTTATGTGTTTGGTTTCTTCACCGGTTTGACGCTCTTTGAGGTAGTTTCCCTTAGCTAATGATTCTGGTAATGTCCCTTTAGTAATCCAGTTCTATTATTTTACTGATCAATCCCTCAGCCATACTCGGACCAGGATTCTGTTGACATCTATAGGCACTGATTTTGTGTACCTGTTTGTATTGAAACCACTACTTGTGATGGTTGTAATGAGTCTGACAACTTGGAACTCTATGGATTGTATTTTTCACTTGACCCGAACTATTCTGATGGTATTCAACGTCTTTGATTCGTCCACGGATCTCTCTATTTTGTTTGACGACGGAGAGTTATTGTTGGTGCGGTTGTTGAGTTGGCTGTGGTCTAGAGAATTGGCTTCTCCAATGTTTAGAATATGTCATATTTTGGTTCATGTATGGGTGATAGAGGCTTCTCAGCCTACATTAGAAGTTACAGGAATTTCTATTCAGAGTTGAGAGTTCTCTCATCTTGACTGTCTTCATTCCTTCTTTCGACTGTTTCCATTATCCTCCTTTCATGCCCCTGTAGCTTTTTTCATTTTCGTAGCTGCCTTGTTGGGCTGCTTGACGATGTGATTTGCTTGATCGGCGACATGCTCTTGTTGTGGATGAAAATTATTTTGCTGTATGAATGATTTTCGTAGTTGGCTCACTTTGTTGGTACAAGCTCTTGTATTGAGGCTTCTGCTCCTCCTCCACGATTTGGCCACTCTTCTTATGATTTATGAACAAGTTAATCAAATTGCTTCTTGAGACAAAAATATTTTGTTTGAGCGTCCTTCTAAGCTTTCTTGGTTATCAACTAGCCGGTTCGAATCTGAGTTTTTGTGACTGAATCTGCTCATTCCATAATCTTTTCATTTATTAAGATCCTATCAGGCATTACAGCTACAATAAATGAAAAATGTCTCAAGTTAAAAGCAGTGTCGTCTGAGTAATAAGTATTATGTTTTTGACCCAGTAGTGTTTTTTCTTATCAAAGATGTATATTTTCAAGTGAATGAAATTCTTTTTTACTTCAATTCAACTACTGTGGCTTTGAGATTTATCTCCAAATAGTAAGTGTCACTTGAGTTTATAGTCTATGATCGGCTTACCATATGATCGGTCAACGCCTTCCGGAAAGCATATTTGATCATATATAACGTAGCGTATCGCAAGTCGGATTCAGTCTAAAAACATATCATAAACCCTCTGTCAACACTAAAATGTGTTTATATAGGCAAATTTGCTTTTTATACTATAAAAGAAAAAAAATGTTCTAAATTGGCTTTATCCATACATAATAATGAGAAAATCAATGAAAAAACTACTCAAATTTCATCCTTATCAGCGCGTTGTTGATTTGCAAGTAATCTAAAAACACCTTTTGAACAAAACCTATTCTATACATATGAACAACGAGTGCATACAAACAACTGAAGATTAGTTCATATAGATGCGAAACAAACAATTGCGAATATCATTCTTATTGGTCGGTTAATTATCAAGAATGTCACTAGGAAATGGTGATCGCAATTCGTGATTCGAATCGATATGAAGAGTACTTGACGATAAAGAAGTCTACCTATTCTAAAACTCATTAACCACGTTCGATATCGCAGTCGCTCGTGATTTATTAGTCCGCGTCAGGCAAGTTCGGATTGCAATACGCTACGTTGGATATGAATATGCCTCCAGGGGTGGGTGAAGTCAGAAAAATTAATTTGATTCACCATCTCAACACTGTATGTGTCTCAGAGTCATCGAAGTAAACAAACCATACACGTGATCAGACAGAACGGAACATTTGAAAGGTCATGTGAAATATAAAACAACACATATGATCTGTTCAATCGTTCCGCTGTCTGATCATGTAGATTGTTTACTCCGATGACTTCTGGTTTTGAACCATGTATAACAAAAATTATTGAGCTAGTATTGTATACTATCAGCGTTGAGGTTTTTTTCAGTGATATATATTTACATATCTGATAAGGAAGGGACCCAATGAATGTATTTTTTTTCTGCATAAATATCTTACATACTAGCCAACAATTCAATTGCCCTTCGCATCACTGGCTAATGTATGTGCATGATAAACCATCTTTTTGTTCTAAAATTATGTCGTAAATATTTTCTCAGAATTATAGAATGTTATTGGTGATGACATGTTAGATCCAGAAATGTTATCAAAATTCGATTTAAATGAATGGAAGAGATTCCAGTAGTCTACAGGGAAAACTATTTATACAGGGTGTCCCTGAAATGACTGTACAACGCTTACCCACAAGTTCCTTGACCAAAAATAGGGCGATCTAGGCAAACCTACCCATATACAAAATTGCTTTGTTAAGTCTACAGAGGGCGTCAAAGTTTCAAAAAAAAAATTGTTTTTTCTACATTTTTCAAAAACGTACTAATCGATTTTGATAATTTTTGGTACCTAGTCCTGGACCATGAAATTACGTGTTTTGTTTCTATAGCGAACGGTTGTAATTGATCGGAAGTGTTTTTATCTTTTATCTAATAGTTCAATGTATTAGGGAGTTTTTCTCTTTCTTGAGAAATCTCGCTGGGATAAGTGGTTGTGCCAGAAAAAAAATATTTTCAATTAGGTACACAGATATTTTATCATTGATTTATTTTTTTCTAGCATAACTACTTATCCCAGCAAATTTTTTCAAGAGAGGAGAAAACTTTCTTGTACACACTGGGTTATTAGATAAAAACATCTAAATTATCATAAAGTCATTTCCATAAATAATCAAAGATATAGCTTGCATATGACGTCACTGACTTTTTATGGAATTGACTTTTTGATGATTCAGATGTTTTCATCTAATAACCCAATGTGTAAGGAAGTTTTCTCCTCTGTTGAAAAAATATGCTGGGATAAGTAGTTATGCTAGGAAAAAATGCCAGGATAAATTATCAATAGTAAAATAGCTGTGAAGCTAGTTGAAAAAAAATATTTTTTTCGCACAACCACGCAAATTTTTTCATGAGAGAGAAGAACTCCCCAACACATCAAACTTTTAGATAAAAATATCTGAATTATCAAAAAGTCAATGCCAAGAAGAATCAAAAGAAATAACTACTTAAGACGTCATCTTTATAACACTTCCGGCTAATTTCAACTGGTCGCTATAGAAACAAAAAACGTATTTTCGTGGTCCAAGACTAGGTACCAAAAATCATCAAAATCGATTTGTACGTTTTTGAAAAATGTTGAAAAAAACAAATTTTTCATAAATCTTTGACGCCCTCTGTAGACTTAACGAAGCAATTTTGGATATAGGTAAGCTTGCCTAGATCACCTTATTTTTGGCTAAGGAATTTATGGTTAAGCGTTGTACAGTCATTTCAGGGACACCCTGTATATACCTAGCTAGAGGAACAAGTGAAGCGGCTCGACAGTTCTTACATTTTCAACTTACACTTTGTTTGTATGCATTGTGTACCAGGCCAAACCGTCTACTTGTGTTTTTTTAACGAAAAAATGCCAGTATAATCTGAATTTTCACGGTCTAGTTCAGACCCACATTCCATGAGTAAAAAAAAGTTTGCAAGGTCTGAACCTAAGAACAAAAGAAAAGGGCTATTACTCAACCTTGACTAATTCATAACCCCTTGTACAAAATCAAAATCCACACTCCGACGTGCTTACATTCCGTAACATTTTAATAATTGTTATTACAAAATTACAAATTTCATTACAGACGGGGGAAATTGAGAATCAGTTGCCGTTTGATTTATAATGCACTACAATGACGTTCGATCCGAAAAAAGGTCGAAGTATTTAATCATGACAGGGTGTGTTTTTGAAGTGCTTAATAATTTATTATTTGTTATAGGTTGCAAGTCGTTTTTCAAACGGAGTGTCAGAAGAAATTTGACCTATTCATGTCGAGGCAGTAGGAATTGTCCTATTGACCAACATCATCGGAATCAGTGCCAGTACTGTCGTCTGCGAAAATGTATCAAGATGGGCATGCGCAGAGAAGGTGTGTATTTTTTGACCTTTAAGTACTATTGGAAATTATTTCTGGTCCAATAGTTTAGTAGATTGGAACTATTGTCAAAGGATATTAGTGACAAATAGGCTTCCAAAGTTATAGATATTTTTTTTTAGATAGAATGAATATCAATCGTGTTAATACTTTCGAATTAATATATTATCAAAGTTAATTTAACTCTAGTATTTTATTTGAAAAAGTGTACAGATTTGAATTGCCGATATTCTCTCAAATTGTTGCATTGGTGAGAAAATTTATTGGACACCAAGTTTATCATTATTGTTATCGAAAACGAAATTCGCTGTTCAAATTAAAGTTATGATAGTGAATATTTTATGAAAAGAGAAAAGTTTTTTAAAAGATATCTTATTAAATCGTGTCAGCACTAATCCGGAATATATACATACAGTGCGGCTCTAAAAGGTCCCCCCCCTTTTTTTTTAATGTGTGCACCAAAAATTTTGAAACTTGGCATATTTTAATTGCTGTCGAAATACTACTTTTTAATGTTACTGACGTACTTTTAGTATTCAAGATGGCGGCTGGGCGCCATTTTGAATTATTTTTTTAAATGGAAAGGGAGGTCGTGTCACACATCATTCGAAAGGTCTTATCGAGTAGATTATTGTGTGGAAATTTCATAGGATTAAACGCATCCGTGCGGATATGACAGCCTGCCAAACTTTTAGTTTTTAAAAAAGTCGTTTACATTAAGTTTCAATTTTTTAACGAGCTCACACATCAGATTCCGGAAAAATTATGGTGAACCTGAGCAAAACAGTACAGGTTATCAAATAGGAATGCTGATACGAAGCGGATAACGAATTTCAAGATGATAAAAAAAAATTGGAAAGCATTTATTAGCATTATAATACTAAAATCTAAATTAAGATGGAGATACAGTTTCCACACTACCTCGCCACAGCACTGAAGTTTAACCAAATGTGAAAATGTTGAAACGATATGAGCCATCAGTTGTGTGATTATTGTGTTGATTAGGAAGTGTTACAAAAATGCCTGATTCGCGTCCCCTCGCAGAAAAAATTGAAGCAATTTTTATTTATGGCGGAAATCGTAAATTCCATGAGACGGAAAGAATCTTCAATGAGCGCTTCCCGGACATCGTCCGATATGCAGGAAATATTTTCGCGAATTAGTGCGGAAATTTATCGAGACTGGTAGTGTTCATAGCTTGAAGAATCAAGGGCGACCATCTATTTCGGAAGATAAACAAATAGCAATCATTGGTGAGATGGTGGTAAATCCTGACCAGTCAACTTCTCAGGTTGCAGACATCTGTGATGCTTCGTCTGCTTCTGTAAAACGATTGCTGAAAAAACAGACATTTTATCCTTATGAATTTCAAATGGTGCACCAGTTGACTGAAGATGATCCTGACAGACGTGTGGAATTTTGCAAAATTATGACCGATAGAATAGGCCGAGAACCGGGATACGTTCAAAATATTTGTTTTAGTGACGAGTGTACTTTCTTTTTGAATGGCCGTGTACACAGGCAAAATGTTCGTTATTGGAGTGACGTAAATCCGCATGTTTTTAGGGAAACCCACACGCAATATCCCGAAAAGGTTAACGTATGGGCTGGCATATTGGGGAACCATATTGTTGGTCCTGTTTTCATTCATGAAAATTTGACAGGGGACCTGTATTTGAACTTGTTAGAAACTACAATAGAGCCTTTGATTGTAAAAATACGTCAGAATAATCCCCACGAATTTGGCATGGCACCAATTTTTCAACAGGATAGTGCGCCTTCTCATTTCAGCAGAAATGTAAGGCAGTATTTGGACATAACTTACCCCAATCGTTGGATTGGTCGTCGGGGTCCTACCGAATGGCCTGCCAGGTCGCCCGATTAAACACCATTGGACTTTTTTTTATGGAGATATTTAAAACAGAAAGTATATGCAACACAGCCAGACTCTCTTTTAGATTTACAGCAAAGAATTACTGCTTTTTGTCAAAATATTAATGTCGATACTTTCGAAAAAGTCCGTCAGGAGTTCTCAGACAGATTATTTCATTGTTTGGGGGTCAACGGAGGACATTTTCAACATTTTTCACAATAAAAATTGAAGTATGCTTTCTTTGTTCTTATTTCACGAATTTCTTTATCTTGTTAGTTTGACAGTCTGTCATATTCGCACGGATGCGTTTAATCCTATGAAATTTTCACACAATAATCTACTCGATAAGACCTTTCGAATGATGTGTCACACGACCCCTCTTTCCATTTAAAAAAATGTTTCAAAATGGCGCCCAGCCGCCATCTTGGATACTAAAAGTACGTCAGTAACATCAAAAAGTAGTATATCGACAGCAATTAGAGTATGCCAAGTTTCAAAATTCTTGGTGCACACATTAAAAAAAAAAAGGGGGAGGGACCTTTAGAGAGATACATCAATTTCCTGTACAAGGTGTACAGATAAGGGTACGGAGCGTCTGTATCTCGACAATGGTAAAATAAAAGATTGGGAAAAAATACTCATAAGTAAAGTTGTCAAGACAAATGGCTAGAAATCATTTTGAAGTTTGTTATGCGATCGCTAGGAGGCGTAACTACTATGAAGAAACATAAAATCCACAATGTCTTGGAAAAATACACGCTGAGCTATAACTTCGAAAAACGTCATATTGTAGCTTTGGTAATATCGGATCATTTCCCTCCATACATAACATTTTTTCGTAATACCTATATCATGTTATAAGGGAGGGGGAAAGTTAATGCCTTTTTCAATATTTACATATCGTAATATCTCTCTAACCATTCAACCAATTTGAAAATGTACGTTTAAAAAAAACATGTTGTTTCAAAGAAATCTTTTGCAGAACCGTTTAGTTTCAAATCAGTTAACCAGAGGGGACTTATGGAACAGACCCTCAATCACCATAAATTCAGCTAAATTTTAGTGAAACCCGCATCGCATTATTATTATTTTCACCATCATCACTATTATTATTATGACTATAATGATGGAGATATGGCGATGTGATTCTCACTAAACTTTGGGTAATTTTATGAGGATCAAGAGCTTGGTACCGTTACATTAAACTTTATTCCAAAAACACACCATATTTCATCAGCTATACATGGATGACCTCAAACTCTATGCTCCATCGCATGTCTAGCTAAAACAAAACATTCATTTGGTAGAAGTTTTCTCCGATTATATCAGTATCGAGTTGATTCTGGACAAGTAAAAACATTATACATACATAAAAAGGAAAATGCTTGACAGAAGACGTGCAACTGGAGAGTGGGGGGGTCAAAGAAAGTATAACGGAAGAGGACCGTCACATAACAATATCTCGCAAGAGTCAAAAGAGTATGCAACACCTAGCAAGAACATGTTCAAAGCCCTCAATACCATGGCTATACCTGTGCTCACGTACTCTTTTGGAGTGACCGACATGGACCTCGACAACATCATGAGGAAAACATGAACCGAGATGACACTGCACTATCTCAAGTCAAATATACTCAGAAGAACACTCCCCCACGTATACCTCATAAAGGAGGTAGGAGACACATGGACATCAAGAACCTACTCAACAAACAGGTCGTATTGATGAGAAACTAGTGAGACGTCACCCCTTCTTCGAAGTGTGTGCTTTGCAGACAGGGATTTTTTCCGCTCTACCTGGCAAGTAAGGAGAGACAGAGAGATGAAGAAAAGTGCAGCAAATAGGAAAAATATCGTGAGTAGCAAGCAGAACCACTGCATGGGAGGCACTCTCATGACCACGATCCAGGTAGGGAATACGAAGAACCACTTGAAGCCTATCGTCAAAGTCCCAACGGTAAGAGATAACAGGTGTAGAAAGTACACAGAAAAGGCAGAGATATTCCAACATATCACGGCAGCTTGCAGCGTACTTGCCAAACAGAATAAGTCATTGAAGTTATCTATCAGGACATATGCTACAGAGAGCTTATATACAACATACCTAAATCCTCGCCTAAATCAGTCATTGACACCGTCAGGTTCACGGTCTACTACGGCACGTCTAACATAACTGACCGCTGTGACTACTCTTCAACGGTCTGACATCATAGTGAGAGACAAGGAATCCATCATCGCGTACATGATGAGTCGCAACACCCACATCATCGTCACTACAATGACTGAAAAGAAGAGGAAGTACATCGGGTTGGCAAACGAGATCAAGAATATGTGGGATGAAGACAAATTGGCCATCACACCAGTTGTCATTTGAAGCACAGGGGTCATTCCGAAGAAGCTGCACAGAAGGCTGAACACACTGGAACTGGAACTGCAAAATGGCACCTACCCACTCTTACAAAAAACAGTCATGAACAACCCCAGGAATGTCAGGATTTTTTGAGTCAAGAATAGGAAGATGGGAGCGTATGGTAAATGCCCACACCCTGTTTGTCAACCAGGGAAACTTGGGATACAAAGATGGAAATAACAATGATAATTATAGTAACAATGATAATAACCCAAATACAAAATTAGCTTGAAACTTGCTAAAAAAGCACTAAGCTTGAGCAGAGGTTTGCTCTTGGTGCACTGCAAAAAAGCTCTTGGGTAGTCGACCGACCGGCGTTCCTCCGGCCGAAACAAAAATAGCATTTTATAAAAAGCACTTTGAATAAGTGCCGTCAAAAATATGCTGACTGTGCGCTTCAGAGAAATGCGTATTTCACGCTCAAGAATTCTGCTCGATATACGCTAAAAAATATGTAAACACTCTGATACCTAAGACTTTATTTTACAGTACATAATCAACGATGGACAGTAATTATTATAAACAAACCATGCAAACCAATTTACCAATTTTACGAAGTACCTACATGATAATATAGTGCAAATCTCTAGAGATAATCTCATTAATCTCTTTATACGACATGTACAGGGTGTCCCAACGATAGAGTAAAGTAGGTTTTATCATATAGGATATGAAAAATATGAATAGCAATATGCGTCTCAGGTTAGGGGTGTAAATAGCGCACATTCTGAAAATATTTGGAAACATACAGGGTGCGTCACAAAAGTATGGCACGAAAAAGTATGATTTTTTTAAATGGAACCCCCCGTATATTAATTGATATTTCAATTCTTTCTTCAATTTGGAACAAAAATTGTGATACAACTAATGTTCCTAAATTCAACCGTTATCGAGATATCGCGTTTTAAAAATGGCATTTTTGCAACTTTGACATGCTATAAACTCAAGCTTTTCAAGTAAGAGAAAAATGGATTGCACATTCCTATCTTAACTTTTCAAGAGCTATTCAAGGAGATTAAATCCATTATTGTGAAAAAATGTCAAAATGTGCCGAAAAAAGTTGACAGTTGACGTTACCTTCTATCCAAATGACAGAAGAGCTCTTGAAAAGTTAAGATAGGAAAGTGCAAACCATTTTCCTCTAACCTGAATAGTTTGAGTTTTATAGCACGTCAAAGTTGCAAAAATGCCATTTTTAAAACGCGATATCTCGATAACGGTTGAATTTAGGAACATTAGTTGTATCACAATTTTTGTTCCAAATTGAAGAAAGAATTATTGAAATATCAATTAATATACAGGGGGTTCCATTTAAAAAAATCATACATTTTCGTGCCATACTTAAGTTCGCAACATATTTCAGAAGCTATTATTTATCATTTCTCAGTAGTATTTCTCATTGGAAAATTCAATTTCATAAAACCTTGCTCTTATTGAGTCTAGAGCTAGAAGTCAGTTAAGGCCAGAAAGAAACAATAACGTCACGGAACATAAAAGAATTTCGAAGAAAAGCCACAAATATGACTGGTCCCTCACAATGAACACGAATTGTATAAAGTCCAGGCACATAGAACATTAATTTAATTATTATAGCGACCATTCTCAGAAGATGCGAACGTTTTTATGCTCTCCATAAATTTATTAAATGTCGGTCTGCTTGTCTTGTTTGTTTTCAGTTCGTCTGTGACAAAGACATCTTCTATTGCGTAATCCTGTATTTTTTCAGTGATCTTATCGCGAGATATGGACTTTTAAGGTGAGTTTCGAGAATAAATTACTTATGTAAAATTTCCAGGAACTCTGAATGTAATTCAGTTATCCATAATCATTATCATATTTTTGTTGTAACTACAGTTGTCGACATTGCTCAAAATTTTCAACAGTAAGGTTTTTGAATCGAAGATAATTCGAAACATAAAACAGATAACCCCGGGACCCCGACAGTCATAATATAAGTTTTAAGATCATCTTTTATCGTTATATGGAAATACATCTCTCATATATTATTGTGAAAGTGAGCCAAGATAGCGATAATATTAGGGGGAAATTTTATTACTTCAACGTCAGTGTCCTTGCGTAATATATAAGTTGACAACAAATTTTGAATAATTGTATCTGAACTGTCTAGACAATAACCTTTAAATCAATTGCAAACAAAAGCAATTTAAAAACAGGTTGAGCAAATGCTATGCAAAGATCAAAATCTTCGTTATAGAAGATATCTTTTACCGGTTCACTTCCTTCCCCATCCAAACCGCTAGTTTTAACTGAATTAACCTCAAAATTGCAAAACAACCAGGAGGGTGAATATTAAGCGCATCCAAATCCGGAACTGTTGAGCGCACTTGAAAATATGCCGAATTTTCACCTATATCATTCACCCAAAATCTGAAGAATGCAAATTTTGTTTATGGCCGACAATAAATCGGCTTCTAGGGGTATGTGACACACACACGGAGGGGTAAACCTAATCCTGTCCGGTTCCCACGAAAAAAGAAATAAGATTTGAATAAGAACCCCTCAAAAGTTACCCCCGATAGTGATTTACATAATATTTCGCCGGACACTGGTCATCCCGATGTAGGTATATCCGTTATGAAAAAGAATGGCCACATTGTCAGGTGCCGTATTCTTTTTGTTGCTTCGTAATAAAATATTTTTCTAAGGGGTCGGAGCAATTTGAATAGACTCTTCTGACAGTGACATATACCTATTCACATATCAGGTGATAAATGCAATAACGAATATTTTATTTTCACTTAGTCACATAACCGTACAAATTAGCTGAAGAAGTCGTAAAACGATACTTCGGGTGAGAGATGATCAATTGACAAGTGGGAAATCGTAAGTACCATGTTCCAATGCGGGTACTTACGGCCGTAATAAAAATCGGAATCCGCGTGCGCATCATCAGGAGAAAAATTAAAATAATGGCCAATATATCTGCAGTGCGGAACTTGTAAAACAGACGTATTATAATTCCGAAGAGTTAGGTTGCTATGCCGAGTGCTGGTGATCGTGGGAAATGACCTTAGCTGACCCTGACCCTTACGACCAGCTAAGGCCCGACCATGCCCATAGTCCGAGAAAACCACGAGCGCGAGCCGTACTGTACGACTCATTGGCTGCTGCGGATGCCGATGTCTTTTTTACCACGTCTCGCATTTAAATTTTCGCGTTTGTGGAAATCCAGATAATTACGCCTCATCTATCATCTCTTTTTTCGGAGACAATCGAAAGAAAGTGGAAAATCGAGCGAACGAGGGGAGCAAACAAAAATATTGTTCCGGTCATCATTTTTTATTATCTGCGGTTATCCGAGCGAAAAAATGTATGCGTAAAGGCAAAAAGACAGCGGAGAGTATTATCCTTGATGTGTATAGGAGTACCATATCCAAAAATATTCATGCAGGGGCTTATGTAAGCGAAGGGAATATAGGAAAAGAGCTTCCATTCTCTTCTTTATGATTGATCGGTCTAATATACAAATAGTTGACCGTAAGGTTTAACAAAAGGTCCGGCCAGAAAGGCCCTATACTGGCCGTGGCCGTTTACCTAAAGGATCGCTTTACTACTTGCATATATTAACGACCCAGGAAAGATTAATGGTCGCCCATTCTTTAACTGTGCTTTACGGAATTGCGTTTATAGCGCTACATACCACTTTGCGATTCTCTTTTTTGCTCAAGACATTTATAACGTGTTCACGTTCGCTTTTCAATATTATAAGCAAAATGCCAACGTAGTAAGAAATTGTCCGAGCCTATGACCTCAACTATCGATCAACCAATCTAAATTCAATTTTTATTTATGAACATCGACGGGTTAACATGTGTGATAAATACATACGTAACAAAACGCCGGCATTAATAACAATCGGAGGCCTTTGATAGATAGATGCCCTTATATATCCCATTTACATCAATTTAAATATAGATCTTTTTAATAGTTTTATCTTTTTATGAGGGTATGGTCGTGTGCTCTATTATTCCATTTGTATACCACAAAACTCTTTGACACAATAGATTTTTTTTGGTTGAGCTTTCACGGAGAGGCCGAAATCTTTATTCTTCCGCCTTAAAAAAAGGGATGTTGACCTGAGAGATGTTATTTCGAACCCCTCAACCTTTCTGCAGAACGCGTGTATCTATTCTTATGAACATCGTGACCTGCTGCGTGTACTTCTCAAGATCAACAATAGCTATCATTAACAGCAACCCAATATATTCCTTCCTGTTATACCTACGACGCCGACGGTTGGTGTTTGCAAATATTTTCAGAATCATCACTCATGAGGCATAAAATAAAAATATAGTAGTCAAGGACAATATGACAACATGAATAATAATTCCAAAACAATCTATTTAGCTTGAAGTAAAAAAAAATGATGACAATTCTTGGATGAAAGTTATTGAGTTACGGAACTTAATCTGATACAACAGGCTTCTAGGCAGGCACAAGGGCGTCGCCAGGCATGGGGATGGGGGGGCTGTTGCCCCCCCCCTAGAGATTCAAAAAACTAAAAAACCGAGATGAGAAGTTTAATATTGTTGTTCAAAACTTTCGAAAATAATGTTAAAATTGCGATGATGAGTGGAGTGGTTTGCAAATTACCAAAAAAAAACAACATTTTCTTTTTGAAAAGCTTAGGTTAGCACTGGCTGGCGACGCCCTTGGGCAGGCATAATACCTTTAGTGTTGTAAGATACTCATTCTTTTCATTGCAATACGAAATTGGTGTTTACAATGTATTTTGCCGAACAAAGAAGACGGACAAGGCACGAGCAAAGCAAACCGCTTATCGCTGCTCATATCTTTTTTTCTCGAAAGTACCCGCCGTTGGCGCATTACTAGTTCTCCCAGAGCATATACCTCGAAAATATGACAATGACGCGCATTATTACATGAAACTCGATGGCATACCTAATAAGCCACATTTTCTACAATATCTACAAGCCATCTCGGAAATTTATGAGGGTACTCGAAAATTTTAACGAGTTCCCATTACAATGACAATACAATGTATGTGTGTAAAAAAAATTAAAAAGTTGAACAGCAATCAATGTTAATTCAAACGTCACTCGCGATATAAATGATCTTAGACAAGCGAGTGCCTTTTGATTAATGGTCTACACTATTCGTTACAGGTTGTCTTTTAGCCGGATGGCGTTGAACTTGAATTTTATATTGATGCGGGCAACTATTGACACGATACCTACTTTCTTGTTTGTCTCGTATTTTGCCACAATATCCAACACTGCTTACACTAATTTTCAATCAAGCACCTATAAATTTTATAAATGCAATTATCGAATTTCGTAAAACATAACTCCATATAGGTACACAATTTGTCTATAAAAATGTGTATCTCTGATATTCAGGGTATCTGGAAAGGGAAAGTCATATCAAGAATGATAAGGTTTTAGTTAAAAAAAAAAAAGAAATCGCCTGGAAGATAAGAATTTGAATAATGATTGGATATATATAACCACCGACGTATTTGCCTTCGAATACCAACAAAATTTGGGGCAATATTTAAGTTTGTTTTCACGGATCTCAACATTTCATCATTAAAAAGAAGAATTGTTCACACGATGTACTAATTTTGGATCGACTTAATAATGCGCTTCATAATTTTCGATATGATTTTAAGCCCGGCATTCACGGTCCGTATTCCCCGACGCTTTTATATGCGTAATATAGTTGAAACGTATCGTGAGTATGCTAATACGGACGTATTAAGGACTAGAATGAGGACGGCTGTAAGGACTTTCAATACTATCATAATAACTGTTCAAACCGCGTAAAGTGAGAAATGACATTTCAACCCTATTATGATTTTACAAAAAATTGATGTTCAAATCATAATAAAACCTACATTACTCACCTCTGCTTTATTGTCAATGTCAAAAAACAGATAAATTTTGAGTAAAAAATCAGTTTCGTCAATATTTTGAAAAGAGAGAGCATTATTCTGCAGCTCACCAATCATTCCTACTGATAAATCAGATTGTTTTAACTTATATAACTCAATATTTGTATATTAACGTCACTCATTAGTCATTTTCATTTTCAGCCGTACAAAGAGGTAGAGTTCCACCATCTCAGCCTGCCCTGCCAGGCTTGCCGAATCAGTTCCTTAACTCAACAGATCCAGTGACGACCTCGCTCAGCAACCACACGTACCTCAGTAGTTACATATCCCTACTTTTAAGAGCCGAACCGTATCCTACAACACGATATGGACAATGTATCCAAGCCAACAACATTATGGGTATCGAAAATATTTGTGAACTTGCTGCTCGACTTTTATTTTCCGCAGTGGAGTGGGCTAGGAATATTCCTTTTTTTCCTGATTTACAAGTCACGGATCAGGTAATTGATATTTTGCCAGTTGAACAATATACATAGAACATAGCGAGCACTCTCCATTCCAGGTGGCACTACTTAGGTTAGTTTGGTCAGAACTTTTCGTACTAAATGCTAGTCAGTGTTCGATGCCTCTACATGTAGCACCACTAATAGCAGCTGCAGGGCTACATGCATCCCCTATGTGTGCTGACAGGGTTGTACAGTTCATGGATCACATTAGGATATTTCAAGTGAGTACTCAACCTTGTCCCTCTTGCAACTCGATCGATAAATCGATTTCTCTTCCTAGGAGCAAGTAGAAAAATTGAAAGCTTTACACGTGGATTCGGCAGAGTACTCATGTCTTAAAGCGATCGTACTTTTCACGACTGGTGAGTACTTTTTCATTTTAGGTTTGTATCAGTGAGCTCGATAGAGTCAAGCGCTGTTTGTTCAGGGAATTCTCCGATTGACGTTCCAAAATATTCTCGGGTACTCAAAGTGACCAAACAATCCGCGAATCAAGTATGGTTTTTCGTTTTATAATGTGAACTGCTTCGCGTGTGTGAATTTGGTTGGGCAAGATGGGTTACGAAAGGTCGTGACTCCTCGGTGGTACGACGCTCGGGGCATATCTGCGGCCAGAAGAAATACACCTACAACAGAGGCGTACTTTATTGGAGTAGGATGTTTCGTAATAACTTGTCGCAATCACCTAGAGATACAAATTAACTACGAGTGATCTCGTCCACTTCTATAAAGACATGAAGTTTAGCAAAGGAATGAGGTATTCAATAGTTCCAATCTCCCTTTCAAGACGAAAGATTTCATTGTTGGGTCATGATGTTTATAAATTTTTTTCAATAGTGTTTTTTATTTGTCATATTGAGACATATATAATATACCTAATGAGTACTACGATGCTTAATATAATAGTCGAGTTGAATATTAATAGTATCATCTATCTCACGTACTTTCCCGGAATGTTGCAATGTATATTTTTGATAAGCGTACGACGTCACTGGTAGCCGCAAGGCACAAGTTGCAAAGTGAGGCCGCCAGCGGTACGTTTTCCCCCACGAGAGCAGCCAAAAGAAAGAAGAAGACGGAGAAGAGAGTACCTGTAGATAGAAACTGACACAGTGAATACCGGAACTGGTATGGTACTAGAGATCGTGCGGAGTATTCTCCGCTGGTTCGAAACACATTGGTTCAGATGCTCTCTGCGGCCTGTGACCCCTACTTCCGAATAATGGCCAAAGCATGCGCTTGTAGCCTGCTAGTGACCGATCGTACCGGTCTCAGCACGATGATGAATCGGTACTTTATGGTACACAGAAGAGTTGCGTCGAATATTGAATAGTTTTTTAGTGATTGGCATGAGGAAGTGTGCCATACCTGAAATTGTCGAACGAAGTGTGGGAAATTGAACGCTCTTTTCTCTCGAATCAGAAGAAATATATTTTTGCCCGGCCTTTAACTACGAAAACGGCAATAAAGATGTGGTGTTCACGAAGCGCATTCTCGTGGCCTGGAACTGTATGGGTACTTCATTAGAAAACAGTTCTAATAATGGCACTAAAATTTAATAGATGGATATTTTGCGTTAAGAGCTCGTTTTCGTTTCACCAAGATAAGAGCGCGGTGGTTATTAAAGTTATTAGCTACAAAAACAACGTGATCTTTATAGTGCTTCGGCATTGTACATTTATCCCACGATAAATCGCACAGGTGATAATGTACATGAGTCCCTGACAGAATCATGAATGTGCAAATAGGTGATGTAACAAGACGGGACATCCAAAATCCGTGATAGGTAATCAGCTCCCCGCCGTTCGAGAGATGAACAGATTTATTCACGCTAATGACTCGCGATTTGTTAAACACAGCCACCATTTGTTCCCTGTCCTTGATAACTTACATGGGGATGAAAAAATATATACCGGAATCTAATTGACATCGTTGCTCATTTATTTCAAGAAAGCCGGTCATGATTATTGTTATCTGCATTCTTAGTTTGAGATGTAATTGAATTTAATTTACAATAAGCCCTTGGCTTTATTAAAACATTCGTGTAACTGATGTAATTAATTAAGACTACAGACTATGCTAATCCGTGTTCATCAATTTTTAATGGCCATCGGAACAATTAAAACTTTCATTTTATGTTTCTCAGTCTTGCTTTATGGGAGCTCGAATGGAGGAAAGTTCCTCTTAAGCCGTTCAATTGTCCACGATTTTCAAAACTTTGTCAGTGAAGATCATTTCCATTTTCTCTTTTACAACATCCGTGTTAAAATTAATTTCTATATAACTTCTCTAATATGCATCCATATTTATTATCTTCATCATATTCCTCTTGCTTGTGAGCTTCTGGTTTATTAGGAATTTTTATTGATACTTTGATCAACATGGTTTCCTCAGCAGCGAAACGTATTTAAAACAACGCTGATGCATTAACTTTTATTCTATTTCATGTTCTGGAAGAAGTAGTTTGAGAACGTCTCTTCTTTATAAAAATAACCGAAATAATTAACCATAACAATCACTCTAGCCTAGAATACAGTAAGTAGACAGAAATTTTTCTTAAAATACACTTAGGAACACATTAAATCTTGGACTATTTTTTGAAAATGGTACAGTTCTGAGTACTTGATTCTGCCTCGCTTTTCTCTTTTTCTCTAATCATCGATTTAAAATCCAATAAGGCATGCCTCACCATTTTGTAAGACAATAATTCCTCTTTGCAAAGATGCATTCTGGCTTAAGAACATGACTGTGTTGTCCAAGTACAGGGTGTCTCATTTTGGGTACTTTTGCGGGGTATCTCCGTTATTCTTATAGATAGAAAGTTGCGGTTTTCGCGACAGTGTGCTACTTTTTCGTGAAACTAAAGATGCCGTTAACAACATTTTCATAGCCTTTTTAGTTTTTAAGATACAGGGCTAAACTGAAAATGTTGCATTTTAAGGTACCCCTCGTATCTAAACTATCAGATAAGTTTTGGAAATCGCGAACAAAAGCTTGGAAACAGCTTAATATAAAGCTTCATGATATTTTGATCCTCCACCAATTCTATAAAATCAAAAACTAATGATGCATCAGAAAACTGTCTAGTGTAGTGTCTTTGTCACGTTTCAAAAAATAGTGCGATTTTTTTTCCATGTAACTTTTGTAAAAACCATTCGAAAGAGGAAAGAGGGGGATTATTGTGAACCTTTCTTAATTAAACAAATTATAGTAAAAAGAGCTAACCATTTTTACCAAAAGTTACACAAAAAAGAGTTTAATCTTTAACCGTTTTTTTAAATGTGGGAGGAGCGTAATAGTTTTTTGAGAAAAAACGGACACGCAAACTGATAACCATGCATATAGATTGATGAGAATCAGTGCAGTATCAAAATATCATTGAATTTTGTGCTGTTTCCAAAATTTGGTTTGCTATACTATACTTCCATGGTTTAAAAGAAAAATCTTGGCAACAAAAAATGATTCTATGTACAGGGTTGTTCATTATATTTGATCCCCTCCTACAGCTCTTATTATGAGTGGTATAGAAAAGAAGTAGTGGTGAATAGTAGTGAACACAAAAGTTTAAGGTTTTTTTATGAAGTATCTTTTGGTAATAGCGAAGATAAAAAATCGACTTAACAACTTTGAAAAAATTGATCAAGTTTTTGAATGGAATACCTTGTATCTTATTGGCTAAAATTATAATATTTTTTCTTCTGATTCTAAATATATAATATCATGTTGGTATTTGGTTCAGCGGATTTTGCGCTATTCTAGTTTAAAGTCACATAGAGATTACATTACATTAAACTGGGTATTGCTAAGATACGGTAGAATCGAGATCAACGTAATGTTATTTTCATGAGACTTTGAACTTGAATAGCGCAAAAACGGCTAAGCAAATACCATCATATATTATATAATTGGAGTCAGAAAGAAAAAGATCTATGTATCATTTTGGCCAATAATACATACAATAATACAATAATACAAGAAATATAGCTTAATCAATGTTGTGGAGTCGAGTTTTTATTTCCGCTATCACGAAAAGATACGTGATAAGAACTAAAACTTTTGTATCAAGAGTTTTTCTACCAGTCATAATAAGAGCTGTAGGTGGGGTCAAAATATAAAGAATAACCCAGTACAAATTTCAGAATACAAAAAAAAAATTGTTCGAGATTGCCATTCTCCCAAAATAAAATAGCGGGGAATTAATTTTTTTTTTTAACCCAAAAATCTTCTTGATAAGTTTGTCCAAGACATATCTACACAATCTCATTCTTTTTTTGATACCCATTAACCCATTTCACTCATTCAAAAACTTATCACCCACGTTATCTGCGAAACTAGACAAATTTGTAACATTCTTCACGTCAAAAAGTTTATTGAGGGTAAAGTTTTTTTCGAAAAATTGGATGGCGCTAATTCAACCTCCCCTCCAAATACTATAAGACAGTGTTGCTATTTTATGTCCATTTTTATTTTGTAAGTGTTTTATATTGGTTTTATAGTGCTGTTTTGTACGTTCTAGATCAAGCCTCCTATAAAACATTTTTATAAGATATTCTCTTGAGCCAATTCAGTCTTATATACTTTTGCGAGTTAACTGTTTTATTAGAGATAGCTATATGATAATATAATAAATCTCTGATTAAAATATTTTGTTACCATCTTATAAGTTGTTTTTAAAACAATAATGAACCAATAATACAACAAATTAGACTAAGAGACTAATTCCTCTTATAACATTGGTACTATAGTATGCTATGAGAATTCAATTTCTTCCGTTTTATAAAAGATTTATTAAATGGTTTTGTAGAGAGCTATATTACATGATTATAACACTTTTTTGTCTCTGAGAGTATTTTGTCCCAACTACCGTCATTAAATGATAAAATTGTATATTGATGGACCCTAATATATCAGTAATATAGCATTTTAGACTATTAAGGCACAATCTGTGTTAGTTGGGGCGGAGCTACCACCGCATAATTTTTAAATAGAACGCGAGTTAAAAGTTTTTAAATGAACACCCTGTAGTATGGCCTTATAATGCCGTAGTGTCATTGCTCTCTCCAAAAATCGTGTTTTTTCCAAGTCACATTTTATCCATCTCCCGATAGGCAGGTACCCATTTAACAATTACAGCATTTTTTTCCAACTAATCATTGACAAAGTCAAAATCACCTTTTTGGGTGACTAGTGAACACTTATTTGACTAGCGCCGAAAGTTTCAAAAAATATAATTTAAAAACAAAAAAACACGCTTTTGAACTAAAAAGTAAAAAATAAATTTGAATTCAAGATTAGAATGATTAACGAGAAAATGAATCATTGTGATAAAAGGACAATTTGCACATTTTTTGGAAATATGAAAAATATAAGGATTAGTAAGTACTGATGCCATGATGACCTACGACCTCTAATAATGTAGTAATCACCGATTAAGGAGCGCCAATCAACATCCAATACGTCACAGAATACACTATCTATCTCCGTCTGACGTATTGACTGAGATGACTCTCTTTCTCTCGGGAGGGTAATATGCCCACCTCTTTTGCGATCATGGAGTGGAAGTATATTTTTGGGTATTTCGGAAAAATTTTTTCGCTAGTGATTTTCAAATAATGTCTTGAATATACGTATATAAAATTTCAAGTCATTTGAAAATGTATGCAAATTTCTTACTGATTTTTATTTGAAAATGCAAAGTTAGTATAAATAGTTAGTATTACAATGACATTAATTTTCTCGTTAATCAATCTAATCTTAAATTAAAAAATATTTTTCACTTTTTAGTTCAAAAGCGTGATTTTTTGTTTTTTAAACTATAATTTATTTTCTACTTTTTAGTTCAAAGGCGTGTTTTTTAGTATTTAACTATAATTTATTTTTAATATCATATTAAATATTAATAATAATTTTTGATATCAATTATATACTTATAATAATAACGATAAAGGCCTTTATTGGAAAATAACATTAAGACAATCATTCGTACAACACCTAATGAGAAGCGCAGTCTAGCTTCAAGTAGCTACTCCACTGAACCCCCTAAAAGATGTTCCTAATAAACATCATGAAATTAACATTGAGTGAGTTAAGCAATACAACAGCATAAAAAGTGTATAATATATTCAACACACAATTATTTCATCTAGTCTGCCTGTTCAACAAAATTGTTTTGTATTTTTGTTTGAAGAGCCTCTCACTTGATCCTAACAAATCACTTTAATGAGAATTGACCAGACGGACAGCATTAAATGTGAAGCATCTTCGAAACAGAGCACTCTGATGAGTATCACATAATCACATCAGTGAAGTATGGGTAGGCCGAACACCCCATAATCCGATATACTTTGTAATCCGAACGCCCTAATTGCGTAAAATGAATTAACTTGGCAACGTTGCGTATCACTCCTATCAGACGGCCGCGGCCGGTTTCAGAATAACCGTCACGTCTCACGTCCATAATATATCCTTTATCTATGGTCCCTTCAGACAAATATCAAAAACTCAACAAAACTTCGATTTTTTTTTAATCACAAAATATTCTCTACGTTAAGGCTCTTTTTTTATGAAATTCTTTCCTTGTCATCTGTCCTTGATATGTGTGCAAAATTTAGAATCAATCTGGGCATTTGAAGTGGGTGAAACTTTTAAAACGAAGACTTTTTATAAAAATCGTTTTTTTTTATCCCTTGATGGACACACTTTTACCAGGACTTTTTTGTCCTGTTTGAATATTCTATTCTGAATTTTTTTTCTGTAGTGAAATGTAGTTATCCATTACAAAACATATTGGGTGATGTGAATAAAGAACAAGAAAAAGCTTTAAATTTAGTTTTTCGAGATACACTTATACACTTCATAAAGATAGTACTAAAGTGGGAGCTTTTACTTTTCTTTATTTATTGCTAAGGTCCAAAAATCATCTTCAACCAAATCTCTTGGGATGAATCGAGTTCCATGAACTCTTGAGAAAAAAAAACAGGTCGGGTATCGTATGAATTGATCCCAGATAACAAAATTAACTTGAAACTTGCTAAAAAAGCACTAAGCTTAAGCAGAGGTTTGCTTTTGGTGCACTGCAAAAAAGCGCTTGGCTAGTCGACCGGCGTCCCTCCGGCCGACGCAAAAATAGCATTTCATAAAAAGCACTTTGAATAAGTGCCGTCTACGCACTTCGGATATGTGCTTAGTCTTCGCTTCAGAGAAATGCGTATTTCACGCTCAAGAATTCTGCTCGTCGTGCGATCAAATATACTGCTCGATGTAGGCTAAAATATATGTAAACACTGATACAGAAGACTCTATTTTCCAGTACATAATCAACAATGGACAATTATTCGAAACAAACCATGCATACCTATATTAACCAAATTGAAATTTTACCAAGTACCTACAAGCTGATGATAATATATAGTGTAAATAACTCGAAATAATTTCATAAATGATTTAACACTACATGTATAAAACCCTTGAAACAATATTCTCAGCATAATAATTGTCCAGTATAATAACAATCATTCTTTAAAATTTTATTATCGAGAACACATCACTACTTATCAGCTGCCTTCGGCCTTATTATTCGTTGTCCTCCGTAAGCCATGTCGTAGGTCCACAAACACAAAAGTACAAAGCCGTTCCAAAGGATCACAATTCACAATCACAAGAAAACTAATGTGGTTCACCAAAGCCAAAAATATCACGAATAACTTTGTCAATTGGCTACTTCTACAAAAGCCGAATAAGCCGAATAAGTTGAAAAGCTGATGTGCTTGTCTTGTTTGGCTTGTCTCTGACTCTGCTCAGGACAAATGCAAAATGCAGATAACAAAGACCAACGCGGTGGTCAACCAATCAGGTAGATAGGTAATACGAACATGTCCGAGATTGTTCGGAAAATGAAACAACAAGCCTAGCAGTAATTGAAAAGCGATTACAGGGCAGCATAATATGTATTTTGAATGCGCGTATCATTCACTTTTTAAGTAATGTTGCAAGAAAGAAGCATTCAATAACCGCTTATTGAATAATGATATAAAATACTATCTTTTTGCTTGTCGGACGCAAGAAATTTGGCACGCTGCAATCGGCTTGCTATCTTTGAAGCATTTATTCGGCAGTCCTGATGTGCTTCAGTTTTTAACAAAATTAGAAGCTATTTAGGAAGCGCTGGCAAAGTATGTATCATTCGCATAAAAGTGAATGCATATTATAGGCACATATTTTTAGCTTTTGATGTAGTCTTGCCAAAAATAAGTATTTGATAAGCGCTTAGTGAGTAAATGATATAAATTGCTTCCTTTTTGATTGCCGGCCGTAGTAATTTAAGCACCTTGCAGCAGAGTGTGCTATCTGGGATAGTTGTTTCAGTTTCAAGGAACAACTATTAATAAAGCTTACAGAGACATTTTGAATAATGTGGCTTCACAACATATTTCGCGAGAAATCGACGAACATCACAAATATTTAATGTGGTATCACCCCAACTAAATTTAAATCTGCTGCTTCAGAAAAAGACCTGATGAATGTGCTAATACAATTATAATCTCATGAGGCAAAAATATTCTATTGAATGATGTCACAAAACGAGTGTCAAGAGGTGACAGACAATAAATTGATTCATATTATGCGTATCATAAGTAAACAATACATGTTCAACTTTAAGGCTGCAAGTATGATTCGAAGTGGTCATCACAGATAGAATTTGAACGTGAGCAGTTATACATCGAGGGTGAAAAGGCTAGACTGTCTAGATACCGTTGGGAAAAGGACGAACAAGCTCTGACTGCGTTACGATTGCTATAAATCCTTGCTAATAGCTCGACAACAATGGCATTGCTAGTCATCGTGCGGTTTTAGCGCTACGCCTTTTCAATGTAGTCCACCCACATGCTACGTTTACCTAAAACTGTGCCAACACTGCCAACTTACACATTATTTATTATTAAATGCTACTCGTCCTGATTCAATTCAATCGGCCTTGGAAGATTCGAACATGCGTTGTCACCCCCATGACGCGTGTTATCTGACGCATAAACTAAATTACAAGTTTTTTTGCGATGGGGTGAGGGGCGCAATATACAGAGCATCATATTACAATTGCCGGTTTCCCTAATCTCTAGGGGATGTCAAAAAGCTCCTATTTTTGACCCGACAGCGAATAAAATTTGTAACTGGCTTTCGCTCTCCACCGGAAGCAGTCGACTACGCAAAATGGAATTTCGCTCGTCTAAAAACCGCAAATTGGATAAAGCGTGAAGCAGTCCATATTAACACTTAATAAATCTGAATCTCATTGATGTAGCTAACAATATTACATGCATGACTTGCTACGAATCACGGTTTTCAACAGGAATGATCTCGATATAGCGGAATTATTTATGTCAGCACAATTGACGATTTGATGCGTTATCGTGTGTTTTTCATACAATGCCCTTAATACTGCATCTTTTTTTTTTAATCATGTCAATATTGTTTTCGACACCAAGTTTCAAAATAGTGAGAAATATGGATGACGCTTGCAATCAATATTTTGTTTCAAAAAAATAATTCATGAAAATGCTTATTTTCGGCTTTTCAGAAAATGAAGACTTTTGAACCTTTCAAGGATTTTTTTTTGATAGGGGAGTTAAATTGAAATCAAGAAAATATCTGGGAAACTTCTTCACGTTTTTTGAATCTGTGAGAATCTTGGAGACCGAGGAAAGGATTTCTTTAAACACTTTTTAAAGATGGCTGATTCATTTTTTTTTTTCAAATACAATCTGATCATCGTAAATACATACACAAAAAATTAAATCACGCTATAGAAGGTGAAAATCATTAATAATAATTGGAAATTATCAAAAAACAAAAAAATACGTTTCTATTCAATCGGACGCTATGTCGCTATACTGGCCGCTCTCACAGCTACTCAGTCTTATATCAGTTATATTGCTAAAATAAACCTCATTAGAAATATACTTTGATCCCATCCATCACGGATAATCGTAAATTAAACAAACAAATATCAAAAGTTGCTGCGATACATCAGTACCAGCTGAAGATTTTTGCCACTGCGACATCTAAATCAGAAATCACATCTCATTGACGATCACTCGTCATAACCACTCTACCACCATGAACATGAACACACACATGAACAGCTGATTGTAAATCATTCTCATTATTGAAGTAACCGCTTTATCTGAAAGTTTCATATTTTGCATACACAAACTGTGGGGGATTAGGAAGAATAAGGTGAAGAGAGATCTTTGATTATTTTCCCCAGAAAACAGTCCGAGAGTACAGGGTGGCCAACTAAGAATGCGAGGTACTGTATCTCGGAAACTATACATCGTACAGGCTTGCGGAAAAAATTTTATGACTAAAACGGCCAAGAGAAAAACCTGTAAAATATTTTCAAGTTTCTGAAATGGTCGCTAGGGGGCGTAACAACCAACACCAAGTAGAAAAATAGGATTTTTATGGATTTTTGTCCAATGAAAATATATCGATGAGCTCATTTTCGGATTTACTGACTATTTACCTACACTTTTTGTCTAAAACGTTTTTTTTCTATCTATCATAATAAAGTGGTGGGGGAAGTTCAATTGTTTTATTAAACAAACGGAGATTTCTCCCGTTTCGCTTGACGGATTTCAACGAACTTGGGCTCATATGAAAGAGAATAGTCTGCGCTATAAAATGCTCATTTGCTTTTTAATTTGTAACATTCGCCGTCGCCGCTAGATGGCGTTAACTGAAATGGTAGCATACTTTTGAGTTTTTTCCGAAAAAATCAAACGTAATGGTATATCCATTTTCATATATTTTAAAAGGGGACACATTTTCCTATGAAAAAAATTAAAAAAATAAACAAAAAAAAATACAAAAAAAAAACAAAAAAAAACATTTTTGTTTTTTTTTGAAGGAAAATGTATCCCCTTTTGAAATATATAAAAATGAATATACCATTACATTTGATTTTTTTGGAAAAAACTCAAAAACATGCTACCATTTCAGTTAACGCCATCTAGCCGCGACGGCGAAGGTCAAAAATTCAAAACCAAAAAAGTTTTTTGAAGTGCAGATCATGCTCTTTCATATGAGCCCATGCAAGCTCGTTTAAATCGGTCAAGCGAAACGGGAGAAATCTCCGTTTGTTTACAAAAACAATTGAACTTCCCCCACCACTTTATTATGATAGATAGAAAAAAAAGTTTTCGACAAAAAATGTAGGTAAATAGTCAGTTAATCCGAAAATGAGCTCATCGATATATTTTCATTGGACAAAATTCCATAAAAATCATATTTTTCCACTTGGTGTTGGTTGTTACGCCCCTAGCGACCATTTCAGAAACTTGAAAATATTTTCCAGGTTTTTCTCTTGGCCGTTTTAGTCATAAAATTTTTTGCCGCAAGCCTCTACGATAAATAGTTTCCGAGAAACGGTACCTCGCATTCTTAGTTGGCCACCCGCCGGTACATATATTATACATTCATATATTACTTGTGGAAAATACAGATTCTGTTCAAGAAAGGCAAAGGCAGATTTGACGTTTTGTTGCCAACAGGCTCAGATGAGGTTTAGAGACGGCTTTTTCAATTGACAGGCACCAATGGAAAAAAAATTCTGTGTGCAGATATTGATCTTATCTATGGCAAGGCAAGATGCAATACTATCAAGGCTGAGCGGCTTTAGTTCTATAGAGGTTTTAGAACAAATAGCTGAATAACCTAGCAACACCATGTATGAAAGCGAGTCAGATCGATGATGTGGCGGCTTCTTCACGAGCAGTTCTTGCATTCTGCCCTTTTCAAAAAGTTTCACAACTCAGCCCTCAATATCATCAGCCGCGAGTATTTTTTGCGCCGTATCTCAAACCAATCAGATTCTGTCACACACATCAGCTACATATAAAATAATCACAAAGCTCTCGCCTTATGGTAACAAATCTTCAACAGATATTTGCGATTAACATATGGGCCATATCTGCTTCCACCTCGTTAACCTAGTAAAAGCTCTTAGCGCTGTTACTTCATTTTCATTAAAGTGTACTTCCTAACCTATGCACACCTACAAGCTAGAATGTGGTTCCAGCACCTGCACATTTCCCCCCTACTGTACAGGATCACCTGAACTCACAATTTCCTGCGAGAACGGAAGAGAAAGAATTATCAGGTGGCCAGCGTGAAGTCGCGATTAGACATATTTGATTTTTTTCTTCAGAGGTTACATGAAGTCGTGGGTGTATGAAACTATTGTATAAACCCAAGACGAGTTATCAAGATGATCTATACAGCTTCACTTTTTTATCTATCTGTGATAAAAATTGATAAGATATTGACGTATTTCCTCTCAACAAGGACACAACACGTTTTTTAATCCAAAGGGAATCCGGAGCCTGAACGTTCCTTATGAACTCCATAGGTTTGACAGAACTTTTTTTGGAACACACTGTATATTCGGGTTGTAAGAATCAAACGAAATTATTTAAAATGAGATCAAAAAAATTCAAATACATTTAACAATTATCAAAAATCTCTGCGAATATCCTAAAAAAATCTATTTCAATTCCTGTTATTTTCGACAGCGTACCAAATTCAACACTTGACGCCACAAATATCACTCCCCCCATGTCCAAATCAAGTCAAACCGGGCTCCCTCGAATGACCGCTTCAAAACAATTGAACATTTAATTTAAAATAAACAATTGCACCCCAGATAGAATGCTATTGTGGAATCAGTTCGGAAAATTTTTCATGGGGATCCAAGATCGATAAATCGTTCTAAAGATGACCTAATTTGTACAGCTTAATAAGTGGGCTGTAAAATATTCACTACGTTAACCTTCTCAGTTTAGTAATATTTAGATTATCTCTATACAAAATTTAAAAATAAAACGCTGATAACAATGACAAAGGCTAATGCATTTTATTGAGAGTACAAAATAGGGAAAAGCTATTCAGTGGTATTAGAGATTAGAGTAGATAAAAGCGAGGCCGTGACATAAAACGAAAGAGTAACGAGAAGAGTCGAGGATGGACCTGCCTGAACTAGATAATAGCATTGCGGCCATGCCACACGACACAATGGTCACCAGTCAGAATACAATTTCAACAATGCATTTGTTTATACCCGACGACCGTTATCTTCCAAATGAAAGACAATAAGCTCTTTGTCAACTCGGATCTTAACACCTTGAATTCATACGAGTGTCTTTAGAAAATTTCGATTATATCGCATCTGATAAGAAGCAGTTTTTATCATCTGATTCTCATGCTAATGAGTGGCTATTTTTTACTGCGATTACGCATCAGCACAAAATTATGCTAAACAATAAGCTTTTTCTTCCGGTGCCATTGTCTTTTAATTTTGTTTGCCTGATGCAAATTTGAAAGTTTCCAAAATTATTCTATCCCGGTGCGAGGACTCACAAACAAAATTATTTACAATTCAAACTAAGCATGTTTTAATAGACCTGGCATCTGAATTATGACGGAATAAATAAGGCGACAAAAAACGCAAAAATCTGATTCGTATGGCAAAAAGCGCGGCCGTCTGTTTTGTTATGCACCCCACCGGCTCTTAACTTGGGCATTATTTCATTCTGATTTATTTGCACTTCGGTGGAAGAATCGAAAAAACTAGTTGAAATCAATCAGGCATTACATTAAGATGGAGTCTGCGAAAGATATACTGCCGAGGGGTCAATCTTAGACCACTTTTCATGAAATGTAGGTACTCACAAATTCTCACTGTACGATTTACAACGCGGCTCTTTCGAAAAATAAAATAAAATGTTCTCTATAGATCATTGTTGGTGAAAAACATATATTGACGTCTAGTAATAGTAATTATACACTCTCTAATGTTTGTGAAAAAAAGCAAGATGTTGACAAATCGAAAAATATTAAAATGTGATTGCACTCGTTTTCACGACTTATTTTACCAAAAACCTATGTTTGTGATTGCTGTTATCGACACGTGATGACATTATATCCTCTACTGTTGCCATATTGTTATGAAAGTATGAACAGTAAGGATGAACTCACACAATTTACGAGAAGCTTGTATGCGAGTATTCATATCTTCCTACATTTCCAAATAGCTCATCATCAGTAAAATACTTATTTACATTACATTGTTTTTGATTTTGAACACATTACAGTGATAATTAGTTATTATTATTATTTACTACGTTGTAAGGCATTAAAAATATTCCACAAAATTGAAATTCTTATATCTTCATCGGTCTGATATCGCACTTATTAAGTGCGGTTAATACTTCAGGTCAAGTACCGGTGAAATCAAAGCACGGTCACGGTCTGATTTTTGACGGACCATTCACATTACCGATGCTAGACCGGCGCGTTCAAGCATCAGTGTTGTGCTAAACATTTTGTTTTTCAGATTTTCCACAAAAACTTGGTGCAACATGGACGAAGAAGATAATTCTATACAGAACTGGTATTTGATATTTGACTGAATCGTACTTGGTATATACTCTTGTTCAGACTTGCGGTTTTTGCTTACGTCAGATATTTCAACAATATCTATTACTTATTTGGTTAATGACGATTTGATTGATAGTAAGTTGAAAACCGATATACACAGAATAGTACTGATTTCCAGTTTTCGGATTATTAGCCCTGACACTGCAGCCTCTGATTGGGCTTATTGGGTTTTCTTTGTGCCTGTCTTTCAGTCAGAGATCTGAATTGCCTCTTTCTACTTTCTACTGTTTCACTGTCCGACCTTTGAAGAATGGGTGTAATAATTATTATTTAATTATTATAATCATTTCTACAAAACTTCATAAAATGCATTCAAAAACGATGTGTGAGCCTTTCTCCTCCTCTCAATTGCAGAGCCTAGATATACTCACTAGGTCCTTCGTTGAAGAGACCCATGGTATACATTTGTTTTCTTATAGACGAATAAAAAAGCCTGAGAAAGTCGCTTCGTTCTTGAAAAAAAAATAAATCGACTTAGAACCAGATGAAACCTGAGCCAAATCATTAGTTAGGTTATTGTATATACGAAATGGGCAATTACTACTTTTTTTAATGGTACCGAGTTTTGTTAAATCGAAAAAACCTGCTAAAATGCGAAAATTCAAAAAAAAATACTTTCTATCAATCACCATCCAATAACTCCGAAACTATTCAACATATCCAAATGATTTCTTTTTTTACTTGAAGAAATCTTATGCTATATGCTGCGAATGAAATGTAGTAAAATATATGAGGAAGTTTTCAAAAAAGACCGCAGCCTTTCAACTGTAATACTTCTCGAAATATGATTTTTTGAATCGCGCCATACGTAGCGCGGAGCGTACCGCATTGCCGGTGCTGTGCTACGTATGCCATAAAATACAAATGTTAACGCTGAGCAATGAGATCAGAGAGCAGAGTATTGTATTATTATATAAAGGAAAAAAGATCTTCAGTTCAGCGCATAATATAGGGTGTTCAATTTAAAAAAATTGAAGTTGCCTAGATTTTTTCATTTATCGATGCAACTTTTTTGTTTTTGAGAACTGAAGATAACAAAGAAGAAAACCATCAATTTCCGGTAACATACAATGACATATTACATAATTAAATTTGAAATATTTTATGTCTACGGTATGTCCCCGGATAGGTGACCAAATTTAAAGATTCGACAAAAAGTCATTTTTGATAAAAGTTTTTGCTTGGTCTAAAAATAACTTCTGTCGCAAAAAATCTTGAAATATAGAAACATGGAGAGAACAAAAATACCAAATTGTTATTTTGTGTAAGAGAAAAGTATCTTAAGATATCAAAATCAAAAATGTAATTTTTGCTTAAGTTTTTACATATTTCGAAAATGCAATTTTCCAGAAGAGAATCAATTTTGTATTTTTTGACCAGCCTATATTATACGTATCTCTCTTCTTTATCATTTTCAGTCCAGAATTGAACAATAATAAAACATATTTATCTGCAGTTTCTTCTGAGTAATCTTCAGACTCTGTTATTTTCTTTTGACGCATGTTATTTTTAGACCAGGCAAAAACTTTTATTAGGATTGACTTTTTGTCGTATCTTCAAATTTTGAGTTCATTTGTCCTCTAGTAACACCTACACCGGGTACAGACTGTAAATTATTTACTCGCAGTTTTTTCGCATAGAAATTATGTATAGAATTTGAATAAATCAATATACAGTGTGTTTCACTTTGATTTTTTGAATCAAAAATAGACCGACTAGGACTAGGAATTTTTTTCCGGTTCAAGTACTCAAAAAGCTCTATTCTTTTCATAAAAAAAATAATATAAGCGGGGATATAAGCATGTATATATGTATGTAATTTCTATGGCTCCCTATGATTAATAGAACGGCCCCAAAAACCTTAAAAGTTACTAGGCATTTCTGTGATTCAAAAACGAATAGCGTTTCTGGATTCAGCAGATCCAAAAGCCCCTTTAACGATAACCTTGTAATCATTTGTTTTACAGGATGCTCAGGAAGTCAGGTCAAATTTGGAAAAAAATATCATATTTATTAACCACCTTGTAAATTCCAGCAGAGATTTTGCAAAATCTTTCTGTCATTTCTTTAGGTATGATACGCACTATAACTAAACATTCGATACATTTAAATAAATGGTGGGTAATAATAATCTGATATTAGAGCCAAAAAATCTACAATGGAAGAACCACCATAAAATATTCTTTCAAGAACCAGTACATTCGTCAATTATTGTCAATGTTTTCACGAGAGCTATTCAAATATAAAGCAAAAGTGTTTGTTTTGGTATCATTTTTGAACACCTTTGTATAGGCTAGAGTGACAAAACTATACGAATCTGTACTCTTACTTAGAAGAGTATTTTTAAATAGTTCATTTATTAATATTTGGCTCTAATGATATTGATGTTACTATTCATAATAACATTTTCTTTTTAAGTTTGACTTTGATTTTTGAACGCTTGGTATAAGCTAGTAGCTAGAGTAACAAAACTTATCAATTGTATAGTCAGTTCATGTGATACCTAAAGAGATGACAAAAGGTTTTTGCAGAAAAGGTTTTTGCAATATTTTTACCAGAATGTATAAAGGGTTTAGAGAAATTGATTTTTTTTAGTATTTCACCCAATTTTCAGAAAATTCTGTATAAAATTTGTATTACAAAGTTATTGTTATAGGGGTTTATGGATATACCAAGTTCAAAAACACTATCCGTTTTTGAATTTGAAAAATGCCCAATAACTTACACGTTTTTGGATCCCTTCTATTGATTATAGAAGGCTATGGAAATGACAGATGCCAATTTTTTTTATGAGAAGATAGAGTTTTTTGGGGTAGTATATGGACTAGAGTTTTGGGTTGGCTTTTTCACTAAGGGAACACTTTTATCTGATCGCCCTCATAAAAGACACTTCATCGTCATTCTTATTATAGGTTTAACCAAATACGCCAAACTGAAAACACTTTTAATAAAAAAGTTCACGAAATCAACGTAACAGTGTAACACAGTACAAAGCACAATAAAAAACGTCATGGATTTTGTCATTGTTTGTCAAATGCATTTTTCCAGTCTGAGCGCGTCCGCTTCAGACAATTAGGAAAGTCGAGCGTCGTATCGACAAAGTCTATATATTCCATAGACTTTGGTATCGAGGTTGACATGTCCCGTTTCCAAAAATCATATTTCGAAAACTATAACAGATAAAAGGCTGCGGTCTTTTTTGAAAACTTTCTCATATATTTTACTACATTTCATTCGCAGCATATAGCATCAAATTTTTTCAAAAAAAAAAGTTTCTCGCTTACTGAAAATGTCAATACAAATAAAATCAATTTGCATTTTTGATCTTTTGAGAAAAATTGTAAATAAAAAAATCTGTGAACTATATTGCCTAAGTGATCATTGCTTATTTGTGCTCTTCAAGTCAAAAAAAATCATTCGGATATGTTTGATAGTTTCGGAGTTATTGAAAGGTGAATGATAGAAAGTAATTTTTTGGAATTTCTGCATTTTTGCAGGTTTTTTCGATTTTACAAAACTCGGTACCACTAAAAAAAGTCGTAATTTCCCATCTCTTATGTACAATAACCTAACTAATAATTTGGGTGAGGTTTCATCTGGTTATAAGTCGAAAAAAAAAACCGAAACATTTCTACCGCTTTTTTACTCCACTATTAAGGCCGGTTCTACACCAATGATTGGTTATATGGAGTATTGCTTTTATTCCAAGTAAATACTTAAATTGTAGAACCGGTCCTTAGGATCCAGTTGGTATTCCTGTTACTTTTCTGAGTTAATCTATACTGACTTTTAGTAGACTTTCAGTGATTGATGGTTGGATATTCTCTGTCATCATTGATTATTCGTTGTTTTTCTAATCAACAGTTCAGCTGGCTTTTGTTATCCCAATGGCAGGTTCTGGGCCTATTGGTGGTGTATTTCCGACTTTCCGTGCCAGTTGATCCGCGCGCTCATTTCCAGCTATCCCCTTGTGTCCTGGTATCCATCCTGGTTTCCATTCCTTTCTTTGTAGTGAATTTTTGTCTGGAAAACAATAGCGTGCACTCCAAGCTCCAAGTGCCTCTTATGTATGATTCCCACGTTTTATTTTCCCCTACGATTCCGGCGCATGTTCATCGGCATATCTTAAAGCCGTCTGTGTACCATATTGCTCCATGTGACCTCCGGAGTTGTTCCGCTATTTCCTTTTTCCAGAGTAGCTTGATTTTAGGAGACGTATTTTTTGAGTTGGTATTTTCCACTCCTATTTGATATCAAGGGGTTCGGGAGTGTGCTGGTAATCTTAGTATGCCCTTGGGAGGTAGAATGGCCTTCTGATCTTTTTGTTGCTATTATTGTGACTGGAGGGGTGATGGAGTTTTGAACCCAATGTACAGGGTGTCTATTAACAAAATCTTGAAACATCGCAGACAGCACAAAGATGTCCAAACAAAGAACGGATACAAATTACACACTATTGGACGATAGATGGACGTCCATTTTTAGGCTCCACTTGTATCAAAAATGTCCTTTCTGTTGGTTCTGAACCATGATTGGACATAAAATGGACCATATTATGTACACACAACACTCTACATGCAATCAGCAATGTGAAAATTGGGAAACTGTTGACAATAGCTCTTCATGAATTAAGATGTCGGATTCACAATTTCAAATGATAGGAGATCTTAGGGTCTGAAAAAATTAAGATGCATCGAATAATAATCATGTTCTGGGGGAAGGTAATTACCTTCTCTACCTCCCCGTATCTACGCCCTTGATGTCTATGTATTTGACTTTTCTTGCACCTGAATTGGGTCACTATATTCCTTTACTTCGTAAAGCTGACCAGTGAAATTTCCTTGAGATTCACCTTCAGGTTTACCTTTTGCACCAGTTTTCTATGATGGTCAGGGCTTTCTGCATCATTTGAGATAATGTTCTCGTGGGTTTGTCTATATATGTTGCATGTTGCTACATTTTTCATCATCGCTGTATAAGCCTTGGGCGTAGAATCCCTTGCTTAGTGCCACCGGTAGTTCATCTGTGACTAGGTTTCAGAAAACGTTATTTTCCATCACTGCTAACCACTTTTGAGATCTCAAGGTTTTTTTCCAGGACAGTAGTGTGCAAATTTCTGTTGGACAAAATTTGTATCGTGTAAACCTGCCTATCACCCTTCAAAAGTATTTACAAAATAAGTATTGAAATATAATTCATGTTATCAGCTTTTTTCCAAATAATTTATCATAAAACGACAATATTCAATAATTAATAGTAACAGGTACCTACTAAAAAAGTCCGCCTGTTAACCCTTTCGCTGCGCAAGACGTAGGTATATTTTCGCAAGGCAGTTGACCGCTCGAGACGAGATATCTCGCGTCTCAGAATTGAATTGTACCTGACTGCTCTAGCCGAATATCTTCGAACATGTGTTAAACCCATGCGCTTTGATGCATTTTGGTGCCGGCAACGAGCTGCTCTTGAAACGTCGCGTGTCGCGTGGAATATTAGGTGTGCTTGTTATTTCGGTGTAGGATAGTGTAATGCAGATTGATGTTTGTAACTATAATGGATACCAGTGTAAACGAAATTCACCAAACGCGTTAGTACGTTTAGTAAAGATATTCCATCCTAAAAACCAGAAAAATTAATAAAAAAAAAACCCAATTGGTAAATACTGCTCCAGACGAATATTGTCGCAAGTATCAAATTAATTGCGCACTGCGATAGCAGCGTCAATTGAGCTATGCGCAGCGAAAGGGTTAAATAAATAATCTGTAAACTTTTAACACTGATGTTTATTAAACTCATAACGAAATATCAATAATGAGGAAAGAAATACTACAATATTTCAATATTCAATACAACCAGTATTTCTGGCTAAAATTTCGTTGAGTTTCCAAAATATCAATACTTTAATACAAATTAGTAAATAATATAAGGACTAACATCTTTGCTCTATTTATCCCATAATATATCCCTCGTGATGCAGGAAAATTACTTGCATAAACAGCATTTCTTGATAAGCTAAATAAAGCATTTGGTTTGATTTTTTGCACAGAAATTTTGCTACTGTTAGTACTATTCATAATTTAGGCCACTTGTTTCACTTGAGACCCGTCTTCAACAAATTCCACGATTTTCACTCTTTCAAGTTCAATTTATATTGATCTGATCTGATCCCGGTAGGCTGACTACCTATTTAAATAGACAAAGCCATTTATACATTCCCAGAAAACTGCATCCCAAACCACAGAATGTGAAGTGCATATTTTATCAATGAAATTGAGACACATCACGTGGTTGGCACGAAAATTGATGTAAACAGAACATGGATGCAGTAGATTTCCATTTATTACCTATTGTTTTTTCTCGGCGAAATTGCAATACGAATCGAATATACTAACATAAAACATAACTAAAACTGGGAGGTTTTTAGGTCGCAAATTATATATATTTGTTCTCTCGATCAAGAAGACAGTTTTGCATACTTTTGAACTATTTTTCTGATTTTTCAATGATCTGAACTAAACTTTAAAGAACGGTTTCTTGCGTTAGTGGACCTCAGGGGACGCCAATGATCTGATGATTTTCCAATATTGGTTTTCTTGGAAACTATACACAGTACGCACGCTGATGCACCATGGTAGTTTGATATTCAAACTTTTTTTTGCCTTTACAGTCAGTTTTCTCAAGAGAAAATAGCGATTTCATACCGAAAAAAAAATTGAAAACTAAGACCAACAGAACCAAACAATGAAAATGCCGTCTCACTACGGATATTTACGTTCGGGTCTGGAGTTCGCGCGTGTCAAATTCAACTACGGAAATTGCCGAGAACGGCCAAATTTTGTGGTGGCATTGCCACGATTATATTGAGAAAGTCTTGGCTGATGAAACTGCTTGTTTGAATGGTATTTTTATTTGGGTATTATTATGAATAGTATGTTTTCTTTTTGCTAATTTTGAGTGTGTTCAAGTAAGGTATCTATAGAAATCTATTTGAATAGTTCATTCCAAAAACAAACCCGGTAATGAATTAAGCTCACGGAGTAATAACGAAAAATGGCAATTATGCTTTTTTCCCGCAAGAATGTGATCGTCATTTTGGGGTACATGCAAAATGTAAATACTAGTATCTTTTTGATTATACAGGGGTATTCACGTTATTCGACACGAAACATTATGACTGAAGTATCTGATTTTAAAATAGTTTTTTTTTCTGGATGGATAGGGATCCTTTAAGGCTACATTTTAAAAATATTTTCACGTTATACAGGGTGTCCCCAAAACACGAAACGCTTCAAAGTTGTATTTTTTTAAATGGAACCCCCTGTTTATCAATTGATATTTCAATTCTTCCTTTAATTTTGAACAAAAATTGTGATACAACTAATGTTCCTACATTCAACCGTTATCGAGATATCGCGGTTAAAAAATGTAACTTTTGCACCTTTGACATGCTATAAAACTCAAACTATTCAAACTTACTTTTCAAGAGCTATTCTGTCATTTGAATAGAAGGTACCGTCAACTGTCAACTTTTTTTGACACATTTTGAGATTTTTTCACAAGAATGAATTTAATCTGCTTGAATTGCTATTGAAAAGTTAAGATAGGAAAGTGCAAACCATTTCTCTCTAACTTGAATAGTTTGAGTTTTATAGCATGTCAAAGGTAAAAAAATGCCATATTTATGACGCGATATCTCGATAACGGTTGAATTCAGGAACATTTGTTGTATCACAATTTTTGTTCCAAATTGAATAAAGAATAGAAATATCAATTAATATACAGGGGGTTCCATTTAAAAAAATATAACTTTGATACGTTTCGTGTTTTGGGGACACCCTGTATAACATGAAATTAAATGGACCCTATCCATACAGAAAAAAAACTTCTTCAAAATCAGATGCTTTAGCCATAATGTTTCGTGTCGAATAACGTGTTTATAATCTAGGGGCTGGACTTTGTGTGTTTTCGACTTTGTTTGATAATTTGTCAGATAGAAAATGACATGATAGGTTATCAGCACAACTTACACATGGAAAAAAAAATATCCAGTGGAATAATGCACACGACTGTACCTATAGAGTAAGCATTTGGAACGTAATTAAAACAGCGTGACATTTTCCTAGTGCTTTCCCCTTGAAAAAAAAGCTCAAATTTTGAATAAGTACATGTTTTCACATATTTATCAAATGTTGGTAATCTTTGGTAAGTTTAATGAAATCAATGCTAGAGTTTTTAACCTGTCTGGCACCTACATATCCCTTGATCTAATCATCTTGGATTATAAAATAACAATAAGTAGATCTACCACCAATGTTACATAATATTGCTGATATGTTCAAAATTATCCTGCGCTCTTACAAAATCATATCAAAATTCAAAAAGTCCATGTACAGGGTGATTCATTTTCAGCGACAGGGTGCCTGTTCTAGTAAACTATTCATCATAGACACCCAGGACAAAAAATCTGTATAGTAATGTGCCCAAGAGAAAATTATGGAAATATATTTCAAGTTTCTAGGATCGCCGCAAGGGGGCGTAACGGTTCTATGAAATCAGAAAATTGACATATTTTCAAAATTTTCCCCGTTGAACTACCAAAAATAAATATGGAGCAGATTTGGGACGATATTCTCTACAAAATTGCTTCCCTGATACTTCTCTCTAAATTGTTAAATAAGACAGGTACCCGTCAAACTTCATGGTACTTACTAAATTGCCTATAACTCGTTTGCAAGAGGAAAATCTGCTCTTTCTTTTGCATATGCTTTAATTCGCTTTAGACGACCATACATCATAAATTATGAAAATCAAAACTGTTTTTGAAGTTTTTTCGAAATTTTCAAATGCGAATCCACTAAACAGATGCCTCTATCGTGTCATTTGGAGAATCTCGCAACACTTTCATATGGATAATTTTTCTAAATCTTTTGAAATAGAAGAGTAAGGGAGACTTCAGGAATCCCTCGAGGAATACTTTTGAAACCGCCCCTGTAAACTTGAAAGTTTCAAAAAGATAGGAGTGCCTTCCCAACGACTTGACGGTGCGGTAGGCATTTTGAGCATTTGCAATGGTTTTTTGTTTTTTTTTGGGTCAATTTCATTTTAAAAAAATATTTTTGGAATAAGATTTTTACTGGTCGATCGTATTATTTGTGACTTTTGACGCACTTTATTCTTCTTGAAAGCTGCTCGTGGAAAAAAAACACGAAAAATAGTTGGCATTCTCACTTATTGGTTTTTCTTTTTAAGTTCAACTTAAGAACGACTTACGCGAATCAGAACCAATCTGAGTTTTTTTTTGAGTTTCAAAAGTATTTTTCGAGGAATTCTCGATGAAGTCTCTTTCACTTGTCTATTTCAAGAGATATAGAAAAATGATCTATATGTAGGTGGTAGGAAATGTTCGAAATAACACGATACAGGCATCTATTTAGTGGGTTTGCATTTGAAACTTTCGAAAAAACAATTTTGAAATTGACAATTTATGTTGTGTGGTCGACTGAAGCGGATGAAATTGATCCCAAGCACTTGCACCAGAAAGACCAGATTTTTCTCTTTAAAATGAGCCCAAGAACAGGTTGAGGGATTTCGAAGTTACAGGCAATTTAGAAACATCAAGTTTGACGGGCAGTAGCTGTCTTATTTGACAACTAAGAGAGAAGTGTCTGGTGGCAATTTTGAAGAAAATAACGTCGCAAATCCGTTTTCATTTTTTTTTTGTAGTTCAATGAGAAAAATTTCGAAAATATGTCGATTTTCTGTTTTCATAGTACCGTTCCGCCCCCTTGCGGTGTTCCTAGAAACTTGACATATATGTACAAATTACTGTAACGATTTTCCTGGGTCTCTATGGTGAATAGTTTACGAGAACCAGCACCCTGTCGCTGAAAATGAATCACCCTGTACGTGAAAAATTGAATATATTTTTAAAATATTTTTTTAAAGTCTCAAAATCTAGCGTCTTAGGTTTCCAGAAGTTTACTAATAAACGTTGCTCAGATTACCTATTTGTTCCAAGAGCTGATCATGAAATTAAAACAGACAGAAAATATACGTACTTACCTCAAACGTAGTTGAATTGGAATAATTTTGGAGAGAGGGGTCGTGTAATCAAATAGTCAACGTCATCAAACAACTTTTATTCTGATGAATCAAACTTGGAACTGAGTTGAGGGTTATCTCGTACTCCAAACATTATTAGAACGTTACAGCTGAGCAATTATCAAACTAACATAAAATTTTAAATAAATACTCATACGCTTGATCACACCGATTATTCTCTTGATATAAAAGGCCTATTGGCTTTTTTGTCCGACAAAAACTTCGAAAATGCTAGCAATCCCATAAAAAGGTCATGTGTATCAACATTAGGAACCAAACTGTCCCTTTAGTGTCGTAAACACCCCAATTAACCCTAGACGCCCTTTCAAGCCTCAAAGGTAAAAGTCATACCGTAGATCATCTTTTTAAATGTCGAATTATCGAGAAAATATCACTACTGGGGGCGAAAAAAGAAATAGAAGTTGTCGCCACTGATTTCCATATCACCCTCGCTAACACTTATACTGCATTACGCTCACATATTATATACCCCGCGGTTTATTGTGCGATTTATTACGCAGAAAAGGGAATTTGGGCCCTAAAAAGTGCACGCTGCGTCATACTTCAATTATACGCAAAATGTCACATGTGTAATCTGGAATAGAGGTCTAGATGTAATTGATATGATTCACATAGTAGTTCTATTCCTTAATGGGTTACGCAATTTATTGTTAATCAGCAGCCAGCTGCCGTCTTTAAACAATTAAAACACGCTATATATATGTAATTATAAGCTAGGCGAACACTTGTCTTCAATTAAGGCTTGTAGACGAATGTTTATTGTGTAAATACTGGGTATTTGATTCCGGATCTTAAAAACATCTAGATGTTGTGACGATATTTTTTCACTAAAAGTTAAGTTCATTTTTCAAACTGACCATTACAATGACGTAAAGTCCTTGGCTATACGTCTCATGGACCATTATCAACCAAACTAATTATGACATTGACTTGTTCTGTACTTCTGTTCTAAATATAATACAAGATTTTGTGTGCAATTATCAAGGTATACATGGTTATCACTATTGTTATGTGTGGCCAAATAAAAAACATACCATTAGCATAGCACAACCTGGATAATGACATTTCGTAGCTAATAATAGCCGTAAAAATATTTGACCCGCGGTTTAATTGTTCGACACCTTCTAAAATTAAAATAAAGTGCATTCGTTGGTAGTATTTTTGCATCAGCATTTCCCGTCTGTCTGTGTGTATACGTATCACATTGCCCACTGAAAAGCACATCCTTGCTCTTTTGTTTTTCAAGGATCGATTCAATAGGATCAGAGATCGGCTCTTAGGCACGGATGATGCTTAAAAAATTGATCGAGAGTCACTTATCGAATCGGCACTATTTGTAACACAAACTAACATTATCGGTGTGCGACTAAAGCGGGACCCCAAATGGTCCAAAGGGTTGCTAAAGATAAGATATCAATTTACATGATCTCGGTGCCCCGTCCAGGTTGTGCCTAATAAATAAGTACAATAATATCGAAATTCCTGCCAGAGATTTGGGTCCAGCTCGATTTCGCCACGGTTATACTTCCACAGCTACATAATAACATGTACGACAGTGGCGGAGGTATTTCTCAATAATTATTTGGCTTGAGATATCTACATCTAAACAAATTAGTTAAACTCATACACTGGATATAAGGAATAATTGGAAACTTCCCTTTTTGTTGAAAACAAATTTCTAAAAGCTTCTAGTCGCAACCCATGAACCTGTGGTCTGAGGTTGGCGTTCAGAACGACGCTGACTATCTCGACTCAATCGTACTCAATAGATCCAAATCCAAAAAGTCAGTGAAATAAGATTTTATTCATTGATGACTCACAAACATCAATTACCCAAAAAGTAATGTCGTCAGACCCTCCGTTCGATCGGTTGACGAAATACAAACAATTTTTCTGGAAGTCACTGATTATTGATTTCCATGCATGGGTGTTAGCCCTGGTACTGCAACCTCTGATTGGACTTATTGTGTCTTTCAGTCAAAAAACTGTGTTGCCTGAATAAAGTTTGTGACTCTTTCCACTGTTTTTCTGTCCGGCCTCTAAAGAATGGTTGTAAATTCCACATCATCCCTTTTCCAAACGCGTCAGTGCTCCACATTCAAAGATCAAAGATGATTGCCTCTTCTTCATTGCAGAGCTTACATGTGGGTTCATCGTTGAAATGGCCCATGTTTTCTCAGGTTACAGAATCCAGTTGGAATTCATGTCCCTTTCCGACATCTGAGGCTTCAACAAAGCCGGAAATTAGTAATTCCTCTACAGATCTACGGTCATCTCCTTTGAGACATTTTCGGAGCCTACATATATTTTCTTCTTCAGAAAGTTGCAGAAAATGTGTATATAATGATTAAAAAAAACTAGCTCATGCTCTCACATTACCGAAGAAAAATTGACACTTTGCTCATTCTTCCAAGGATGCTCTTTAATATTTAATTTAGCATTATCATAAGACAAATTTTAAAGTTCTCTTTAAAATTATTATTTTTCTCTATCCAGGTATTTAACTAATGAATGCTTTCTTCTTCTAAGTAATTCTCAAGTCTCGGAAAATTTTCTTTCCTGATCTCTGCTAGGCTTTGACTGAAGGTGCCATTTGATAATCGTACTCCATTTCTACTATTTCTTTATCCTTTCTAGATTTCATCTTTTGAAGTTGCAGTTTTGCTGCTTCCTCCTCATTTCTCTTCATTTTTTCTTCGCATCATTTTCTAGAGGCGGAATTTGACTCTGAGATAGCGAAGTTGTAGTAGCCTTTGGTCTTTTTATTGGTAGTTGTAAATGATTTTTGATATTCCTCTTTGCTTACATTGTTGAATATGAGATCCCTATGCTGAGCCGTATAGTATTTCAAAGATCATCTTTAAACAAAAACAATTCAGAGCTTGTTTCCAGAAAGTGACTTGATAGTTCTTTATCGAATTGTAGCAGAGCATAACCACCGAATATTAATTCTATATAAACTGTGGCATAACCAACAAAGCTCCTTCCACAAAAGTATGATGACAAGGGAAACACTAAACTTATATTATCATTTTGTAAATAGACGTTGAACATATCTTATTTTCGTCTTTCTTGGAATTTTTTTACAACATGTATTTAGATTTTCTAAAACATCAGTTCAAAAAATATACAGGGTGTCCGGGAAAATGTGGGAGATCTCTCGGATTCAGATAGAACATTAAAAAATAAGATGACAAGTTCCCATAAATTTTTTTCCTAGCGGCCCTCCCTACGGAGATACGGCCCCCTAAAGGACCCCACTGGAAATCGGTTTTTCTTGAATAATTTTTAAACGACTCAATATAATTCAATGAAAATTTAATATGATAAACAGTAGTAAGGACCTCTCAAAATACTTCCCTTAAAACATAATTAGCTTGTTTAGTTTACCAGGGACGGACTAGATTGTACATTTTAACGCTCAAATTTTTAACGCCCTGTATGATAAGGAGTTAAAAAAAATAAATTTGGATACCTTGAACATTAGGCTAAAGAAAAGGTACTCTTGTTCATTGTCGATAAAATGAACCATTTTCGAGAAAAAACAATTTTTATTAAACAAAACCTCGAAAAAAGCCATGACGAAGTGGTAATCTTGACGAAATTGTGAACCTAACGCTAGGAAAAAAATTTATGGGAACTTGTCATCTTATTTTTTAATATTCTATCAGAATCCGAGAGATCTCCCACATTTTCCCGGACACCCTGTATATCTATTCAAATCTAACATATTATACAAAGGCAATTCAAACTTAGACTTAGTTCTTTTGCACTGAAAAGCCAACAGAACTCTAGATGGTGAATGAGATCTTGATAGGTAGGCATCACCTATCACTTCATAATACAATAATAGTAATTTCAAATCGAATAAAAAAAAGGTTGCGCCACTGTTGTGAATAATTCTTGAGAATTTCCCATACGCACCTTTTTGTTTAGAGGTACTCGAGCTGTCAGTAATGCCGTCAGACCCCATGTGAGAAGTGTTAAATTCCGTCAGCAGCGGGCGGATATTTTGTATGCTGATGTGCCCAACTGACCGAAAGCGGGCTTTTCACAGCCGACAGAATGTGCCTCATCACACCGGACATCGTCTAACGAATAATCACACCCTCGGTCATACACATGGTAAACAATATTTTGAATGCGTAAATCAATTAGCCGCAGTCTCGTGGATTGTCGAGAAGGGTCGTTTCATGTCACCGATATCATCAAAAATCTCAAATACAGCATCACACTTAGCATCAATATTCTAATAATGTTTGCATATTTCATGCTCTATGCTGTGGGAGTCGGGAGAAATGGGTCAAACTTAAAGGGTGTAAACTTTTTATCAAAATGATGAGAAAAAACTCAAATGTTATAAATATTCATTTTTATTCAAAGGCAAAGGCCTTGGTCGTCGGGAAAACCTCAACAGAGTCCCAATTCTTCTTGGGCTTGTCGTCACATCTTTTACTGAAGCTAGACCATTTTCTGTTTCTTCTAAATCCTGTCAAATGGCTCTTTCGGATGTTACATTGACACTTGGAAGCATTTCGGTCTTGACTTATAACTTGAAAAAGAAAGAATATTGGATAACAACATTTCAGTTTTTTCTTATTATTTTGATGCATAAATTACACCCTTAGAATTAGGTCCATTTCCACCGACTCAACCAAAAAAGAAATTGAACTAAGCCAAAAATATGAATTGATTCGATATATAACTGCTTGTCACACTCTTCACTAGCTGTGTTCAAAACGTGACGTGAATGTTTGCTTCAAACTTTGCGAAGTTGAAGTTTTCGTTTTTGTTGGTTGATCGTACCTACTGTCTTTGTCAGCTGCGAAATGCAAAGATTCTCGTGAAAATATATTCGATGATTGACGAGCTACACGGGAGAGGCCCTGATTTTTAATGAGCAAATATTTTGATTCTGATTTAATATGCAGAATAAATATTCTACTGCGAAAATGTTGCAAACATCCTTTCATGACCAGATTATGTTGTACAAATCTAGTTCAAAAACCAAGAACGTTGTGAATGGAGACCGCATCAAATCACCAACATTTATAGATTAAAACAATGTAGTATTACAACAAACAAGATAAGCTCACGCGCATCTTTTCCGGTGGTCGCCCATTTAAAATGCATAGGGTGTTCGGCGCACATTGCTAGGTTATGTTTTTAAAACTTATTTTTGCATATCTTTTCCAAATGGTCACCATGCGCGAATCGGTTCTAATTTCGTCCAGCTAGTGAGCTCATCTTGTGTGTTTTAGTATCATGGATTAAAGCCATGTCGACATAAGCATTGATTTCGTATTCCAATTAACAATCAGACGACTCTGTAGATGTTGGCGGAGCTGGAACCACTTTAGTCCATAGGCGAGTAACTTGATACCAGAAAACAATTTTTGGAAAAAAAAGAACCGCCTTTGTATCTGCAAAGGCGTAATTCCTGACTTTTAATCAGCCCTGGAACGCATCAATTCGAGATATATTCGACACCTAGTCATGGAATGAAATCGTGTCAAAGTGTCAGTTCATACTTGATTACGATCGTAGATAAGATTTATCGTAAGCGTCGTGTAACAAAAAAAAATTAATAAGGTGAAAATCCGAAAATTTGTCCCGGGATCCACATCGTCTAACACCTTTATAATCAATCCTTTTATAAAACAAATTTGAATGTCCTAGAAATTCAATTTCTTACAGTGATGTCACAATCGAATATTTACTAAAGACTAGATTCAGCCGTCGCCAAAAGCGACACGTCGTCGTCGCATTCCCAGTTCCCAGTCCTTTTCTGGTCCCATTCTTATGCCAAGTTTCACCGCGTCCATCGGAAATTCCGGCAGAGCTGCGACGGTGGAGTTTGAGTACACTGGTTTCATATCTCTTAGAACTCACAAAACGCAACTTTTCGAAAAATACGTGACACAGTTGCACTGGAAAACTCTATAAAGTTCTTCAATACGGAAGATGATTAATGTTAATGGGATATTTTCTGTTAAATAATACACATCACAAAAAAATTGTCGACCTCCGTCGAATGTATCTATACAAGTTTCAAGATTTTGTAGTCATTAATTTTTGTATCTGTTAATACGAATATAAGCATCATGAGATACAGCTACAAAAAAAAACACAATCTTGAAGCTTACATATACATGCGAGGGTGGTCAAAAAGTTTTTGCGATGTGTATATTTATTTCAGAATTAAGATTTCTTTCATGGCAATTTTTCGATTGAAAAATGTTCAACCTCAATGTCATTGACTGCTCGACTTTTTTTGATGATGACGGTTTTCATACTTGACAATCCAGTATATTATTTAAAAGCATCTACATCATTTATATTGTGCGGAACTTTAATCAGTACCTTAGTACCCACCTAGTATCCACTACTTATACTTGAAAGTCTCCAAATGAGAATCTGTTGTCTTTTTGTTCGTGTATTGAGGAAGAACTCCAAATACTATCGCCCCGGAAACATGTTCAATATATTTCAATGAACAGATCTAAACCGAGTTTTTAAATTCTGGAATAACGTAATAATTGTTTTCTATTTTGTTTTATATTTGTACATAACATGAATTTTCCAACTCACCCCAAACCAATTGAGGTTCAATTTCCTTAATTGATTCAATTATGTTGTTAAAAGAAGATTCTGAAGACAAAAGGCATTTTTTCGGATCCACATTTATTTCGAAAGGGCGCGATGCTATCTGCATCTGCAACCCTTTGAGAGTAATAGAGGCAATTTGGCGTAACTTTTTGTCTCAACAACCTATAAAAGCCGTTTAAAAAATCTCAACAAGGGGTTGTTTATCTGTTTAAATGTTTTATTGAAATGAAAAGAATTTTAATTCACATGTCTTCGAGACAACCGTTGCAAATTCCAGTAATTTCCTAGTTTCACAGTTGCCTATTTTGTGTACTTTTGTTGCACGTCTATTAACAAAATACCTTTTGTAGGCGGCCCGGCACACGCCTGTATCGCTTTTGGAGTCTTGGGCAAACATCTGGTAAAAAGGACGCGTTATTGACCATTTCTTGACTTTTGAATGTTTCGAGAGGCGGAGAACTAATTTAGCGCGTTTCTCAAATGGGCCGTGAAATTTCTTGATACATTTTTCGACGCTACAACTGTAATAGAGCAGCTGCGAGAAATCCACATTAGTGATGGTAATTCGATAGTTGATTTTTTGGAATCCTTTTAGGTGACGAATGTGTGAAAAATGTAAGTGATACTTGTTGGCGCCCAAGATAAGTTTCTTAAGGTCCAAAAATAACCTCATTAGTTATTATAGTAAATCTGCTTTAACATCCAGTTGATTGAGAAACTTGCTGTAATACAAAATGACCGATTATCTGGAAACAATGTTACAAAGAACCCTCAAATCAAATTCCCTCTATCGATTTTTACTATCTTGACATAAAATAAGCACATTATCTGTTGGGACGAGGGGCCGCGTATATACAGAGTGGATTGCTCCACTCCGTACAAGTTTAGTTATAATAGCGCGGTGCAAATCTGCGGCTTTTAATTTTTAGGGCCGTCACCCTCTTGGCAAAATTGGTTTAGAAGGGTGAATAATCTTTCTCTCTTGTCGACGGCATGTCACACTTACGTCCGATGACTTCTCATCCGATCTCGTCAGACCACTGAAGGCCTAATTTAACCCCCTCGTTGTATGTGGGCGCTGATTTGAATCTATTCGCCACAAAAGGGAATTGAGATATTTTCGGATTAGGGTTCAGTATGGTTACAAATCTGAATACAATAGACAGTATTCGTTCATTCATTTTTTGTCATTTTTGCGAAACGTGGTTGAATCATGAATTTTAATTTCTTTGTTCCAGATGCCTGTGGCTTAAGTGATGTAGCTCACATAGAATCAATCCAAGAAAAGTCCCAATGTGCACTAGAAGAGTACTGCCGATCACAATACCCCAACCAACCGACCAGATTCGGAAAACTTTTGCTCAGGCTACCTAGTTTAAGAACGGTCAGTTCTGCCGTCATAGAGCAGTTATTCTTTGTGAGACTTGTAGGGAAAACTCCGATTGAGACCCTCATACGAGACATGCTTTTATCGGGAAGTTCATTTTCTTGGCCGTATATGTGATATTTAAAATTGTACTAGTTCTACTAGTCAGTGTTGTTATGTCTGTTATTGAGAAAAGACAATCCAGGTGGATGCGGTCAAAAATGATATTTAGATGTCACATATCAGGACAGTTAGATGAATATATCAAATTGCCAAATAGAACCGACTAGGTAATACTCAGAGTGAAATTGATGTTCCTTTTATATCACAATGAAATTATTATAGAGTTTTCGTGGATTTGGATCCTTCGTTAAGTAGTGCGCATGTGTGTCAGTACTTAGTCGATAACATTTTCTCAAAATGTACTTATTGCGCACTGTACCTACTTAGCTACACTTTTATGGACATATCACTTGAAGCAATAGCATTTCTTATACAGTAAGAGGGTTCCAAATCTCAACGATATTTATGTATGTGGGAGTAATATATTTTATTGGAGTGTACAGCCTGTATATAAGTAGTTTCGTACTAATTGAATAAAACCATCAATAGATAACATATGTGTCTTGTCGGTTGTTTTGCTCCGGAATTTCCGGAGTCTTGGACAAATTTGATTGTAAGATTACCGGACTATAAATCAGTTACCTGGTTTTGTATAAGAACGAGCCATTCTTGCCATATACAAAATTTGGCATCAAATTCAAGCCAAAAACACGAAATTCGTCTTATGAATTCTTATTACCTTATATTGTTTTGTATAATTGTTTTATATTGTTGTTATATTGCTATATTGTTATGAAACTATGTACATTTCTAACTATTCTTGGTGGCCAGTTTATAAATCTTTTCGTAATCATCCGAAACTATGTATACGTACTTATAATTGTTTTAAGCATCGATTTTTATGCACGTTACCTCTCGAGTTTGTTTGTTTGTTTGTTTGTTTTTTGACACATATACACGTTCCTATTCCTAAGGTTTTTTTACCCGTTTTTCGTATACAAAAGCTAGTGGATTTAGTTGGATAGAGTGCAATTACAGTTTTATGAAGACGTGTATTTTTTCCATGTTAGGCATAAACTGAATGTGAATTTAGACTTATAGAATGGTTGCGAAACCAGTGCCAAATGTTCTTAATTTGCGTCACAAGAAGCTTTATTGAATTTTATATTCGGTAAAAACCATGTACATAGCATGATTATTTAAACAAAATAGTACCTAAATAAAAATGATTGTATTTATAATCCGTTTTTTATTCATTATTTGATAAGAATGATGCTTGTAAGTGAAAGTGACTGAGACGAATCAGTAACATACACTCGTTTTATATGAGACCCACTATAGATATGCCTTTTAATAAACCCGATGGTCTCAATTGGAAGAATCTGAATCAGAAAATATCTGGAACACGATGACGTCGTTTGCTGCTCGTCGAATTCCCAATCTTCAATAAAATAAATTGACCCTTAATTGACACCAATTAAACTTGAGAAATAAGAAGCGAGTGTACATTGTTTTTGTAGGTTTAAAGCGCGAAGTATTATGATAGCACTGTTCTTTTTTCACTATTTCCGTAACGATTGCGGCTCGATACAAAAAAATCTCTATTTTGGTAATATTTGACACACCCCACCTATTTCAACCAAAATTAGATGAGGGTGGATGAAGAGGAAAATGCTGTTGTTGCTTTTAATAAACTCCAGTTAATTCCAAGTTACTTCCACGCGTCAAAAAAGGGGATGTATGTGATAAGGGGCGTGTCAATAAAAAAAAGTGTCCCCTGGGATGGGCTAAAAAAACACATTTCTTCAATTCGTATAAATTTATAGAAAAGGAAGGGAATCGTCGTGACATGTGACAATTTGCTTTCCTCGCTGCTTGAGAGCCTGTCACTTCTAATCTGGATTGGTTTACCGCAGAATCGACCGTAATAAGATGAAAACATGGCCAGTGTAAATAAGTATATAACAAAGGGTGTCTGCAATGATACATGATTAATTTTTGATCACTCTAACGGGTTGGAAAATTAGTGAAAAGTGATACGTTGCAGATATTCAATAGCACCAATCGTCGTGAAAACATTTTCGAACAGATTTATTCACCAAAACAGTCCCAAGTATCCATATTTTCCATTAGAAATTGTTGGAAATAAACTATTGATGATCGGCGGAAGAATATAAGCAGCATACTTCGTTTACAGGAAGAAAAATAGAGATTTTCTTCGTGGACAAATAAATGTGGTTTATTTCGGTAGAGGAAGAGTTTTTTTTTCTATTAATATACGCAATACGAAGTATCTTGTATAACGTTGATAGAGAAGAAGAAACAAAGTTACACTCACACATCACCTGGGCAAATCATTGGAGCAGGTGCGCGGCGCCGGAGACGGCGGTCTGATTTTTACGACCAACAAGCGGCTGCCCTGCGGCGACCTGCGACCACGTGATGACACAAGTGAGAGAAGGTGACAAGCAGAAGCACTGTTGGATAAATACACAAATGAGGATTAGGCTAAGGTTAGTTCTTAGGTTTTTTTGGTCCTTTGCTTCTTTGCGTGTTTACTGCTTTTTTCTTTCTTTGGATTTTTGTTTTTGATAGAATAAAATGTATTCCACAAGTTCTTTTAACTCGAAAAAAAATTCTCAGATGCAAAATGATACAGACTTTTTGTCGCAACCAGTTCTTTAGTACACCTCCCGACAATAAATTCCGGACAAGAATAATTTGAGTCAATTTGATATCCCTGTAACTTTTTTAATTTTTGTCCGATTATGGCAAATTTTTTACCCAGGTGTATCCCTAGGTCCAAAGCCAAAATGAAGGGTAATATCCTTGATTTTGGTTTTGGAAAAATACTGATGGCTTGGTCATATTACACAGGGAGTAACAGAAGCTACTTTTTTACCCTAAAGTTTTCAACACCCTGTGGAAAAAATGAGCGGTAAAATTCATCTTTATTATGTTCTGGTGTCAAGTGCAATCTTTTCTCAAAATATTGTTGTTTTGGTCATGTCAATATCTGCGTTTTTGGAAAAGATACAGATGTTTAGATAAAATGCTGCAGTTTTTCGATATTTTACAATGAACGAAAACATTTTTAAAGACTTGCATGAGGTTTAGCCCTATATCTTTAGATATTACCCTTGATTTTCGTTTTCGAAAAATACTGATACAAGGAAGAACAGAAGCTACTTTTCATTACTACAATGTTTTCATTCATTGTTGATAAAACATGGAAAAACTGCAGCATTTTCTTTAAACATCTGTATCTCCTCTATAAAAAAGCAGATATGGAGATGACCAAAAAATATTTTGTTGATAAAAGATCGTACTTCACAACAGAATATAATGGAGCTAGATTCTACTGCTCAATTTTTCCACAGGGTGTTGAAAACTTATGTGTAAAAAGAAGCTTCTGCCATTCCCTGTATAATGACCAAGTCATCGATATTTTTCCAAAACCAAAATCAAAAGTAATATCTCAAGGCATTGCGCTACAATTTGGTACAAATTTCACTAAAATCGGACAACAAATAAAAAAGTTATAGGGATATCAATTTGACTCAAATTATTCTTGTCCGGATTTTTTTATCGGAAAGTGTTTTTTTTTGAAAATGTTTAAGATTGGATTGGATTAGTCTTTCATAACTGGAGTTGGCCTCTTGAAATAATGTGCCTTTTTCCTTCAAAACATCGATTCACTAAAATACATACAATACAGTCACACGAACTCAAAGCAACAAAAACTGATACACTTGAATCGTCCAACGCGGAAGAAGCCATAATCTGTTTAATCGCAGCTTACAGGCTGTCGCACAGTGCGTTGCCTGTTCTGACAAAACAAAAAAAAAAAAAATGAAAAAAAATAAAAAAAAAAGATTGTTTATTTGAAGCGTTTCTATATCTATACATACGGGGCTCGCGTACACAAAATATATAGCATATCTGATTCGGGGTAGGTAATCGGTAATAATCATTATTTTTATAATCGTTTACCTACACTAGCACTACCCGTCACGGCTTCGCCCGCAATTGTTTGAATGTTATCGAAAAACGTTGAAAAACGACGAAATACGTTGTCATTGATTTCATGCAAGATTATTAATATTGAGTTTGAAGTCGATGTGGCCAAAAATACGTTATTTTACCTTGCCTTCGAATTTGCTCTAAAATACGAGGTCAATAAATGTTGTTTTCCACCCATCTCTTTGTCCCCCCTAGGGGTTGAACTTTAAAAAACAACGATACATGTGTTCAATCAATCACATTCAAGATTGTTAATATGAAGTTTCAACATGATGTTAACACTAATACATAATCTTTCATCAATTAAGGATTTGCTCCATCCACTCCTTTGAGTTCGAATTTGACCCCCTTAGGCCCGGTTTCTAATCGATGGTTCAACGTTGAACCCGGTTCAAGTACATTCGACTGTGCATCTTTGAACACAGTTCAACGTTGAACCTTCGTTGAACTGGACTTGAGAAACCGGGCCTTAGGGGATGAATTTCGCAACATAACGTAACACTTATTTAATCAATTGCATTTGAGGTTATTTATACGAATTTTCAAGATGATGTTACCAAAAACATAATGTTCAGGCGATATTACTGAACTGGACTGAATTTGTGGATGGTGCCACCCGCGACGAGTTGAAGCAACTGTGCGTGCGTTGGGGGTTACCAGGAATTCGGAAAAAACTCAAGTTAGAAGCCGTCACCAACTTTTATATCGGTCGTTCAATATTGTTAATACTACAAATCATTCAAAAAAGTTCTGAAACTTATAACTGAAGCCCACGGTGGTAGATGCATAAGCCCCAACAATGGTCCTTCGAGCCGGATAAACGAAACGAACCAGAGACACGACACGCACAGAAATTGGAAGCTGGAACTTCTTGGCAAAGGCAGTCAATCGAGCCCAGTCCTTTCCTTTTCATCTCTGTTATCAAAGCTATACTCATATATTTCTTTTTTCTATAGCCCAGCTAGCAAAATAGTCCTATAGATTTGGAGTTATAGGATATTTATGTTCTGTTAATGTTCTATAGTTGCGTATAGTACAGTAAATTGTTGTATAGTGGACGAATATGACACTATTTTGCTCTCAGCAACTAATTTGTTGTTTTAACCTATCGTAAGAACGTTTTTGTAGCATAATTATAGAGCAGTTACAGAATATGTTCCAATATAGTTCTATAAGTGCTGCATGATAACACTTTTTTGCAACCACTGTGCTTACACAATCAAATTGCTCTAAAAGCGATGCACAATAATATCTTATTGGAACTATATTATGTCCAGTGAAACTCTTATACAACTGTTCTGTAATGTCTCGTGTAGTTTTCTTATAGAATTATTGTACAAAGGGTTCCTACTGATACAATTCTGCTGCGGAGAGCAAATAACTGACATGGAAGCAGTTATCGAATAAGGTAAACTGGCGCTTCTTTAACGCAGTCACAAACTATTCCAATTCAGGTGTTATGAAACCTTTATAGAATAAATAGGCATAAATACAAATATTTTGTTCTATGAAAACCACTATAGAACTACTATAACAACGACGTCATGTCATATATTTTAGATTATTAAACTTTTATGGAGTTTGTGACTTTATCTTGCTTTAAAATGTCTCATTCATTTTTATTTTAATGGAGAAAGGTGAAAAAGTGGAGCGTTTTCGAAAAGTAACAACATTTACGAAAACCTTTAGCATTTTATTAGATAAAAGAACCCCTCTGACAAATGGTTTTTGAAATGATTTCATTAGAGTCACCAGGATAATGCGGAAAAGTAAAAAATAATTTGATAGATCCTTGTTAACTAAAAAAGAAATAAACATAATACACACAATAAACGGGGGCACTAATACATAGTTCCCAAAACTCTAGTATTTTCCATACATTTTAAGTCAAAACATCTTTTGTGGCTCGTAACAGAGACGTCTTTTAGTTTAAATAATTTTTTTTTTCGTAAAATTGATTAAAGATTCTTAATAAGCCAGTCTCATTGTTCATGAAATATTTTAAGATATGACAACACTGAATGGAATGGCATTGCTCTATAATCATTGCAAAAGACACAAACATGTCGTATTAGTTGGAATCCATATTGGATAGTATTAATAATACAAAGATTCCATTCTTTTCTGCGGCCATATTGTCTAGAAATAAAATAAAACAAATTTGAAAGCATAAGCAATAATACCAAATGAAATAATCTGAATAATATCGACCACGATAGTGTGTCTGATTATTTCATATAAAATTTATGGGTAAATTCACGAATTTTTGGAAAACATTTTTTTCATAAACTTTTAGTCATAGTGGAAATTTAGGCCAAACGGAGGGAGCATCAAAAAATTCCCATAATGTAATATATGTTTCACAATAAATCTTCTTCCGCAAGTTAATTTACGGCTTAAGTGACTGCAAATAACCAACTCAGTAAATTATTAAGTATATACCCATATTCCTATTTCTACAGAGTAGGTTAATTATCATGAAGCCAGCATCTTTCATCGTCATGTTTTGTTACAGAATCAATTTGCTTCTAAAATACATCACTAAACAGTTCAAATGTTCTTTAAATATCACACAATGCATTAAAATTGTTGCATAATGAGACATTTTGCGATTCTATGCCATAATTGTATTAGAGTTCTTTAGTAGTTGTATTCTACAAGAGCTTTTGCTCTGTTACGGTAATACAAATGTTCTTTAAAAGCTCTAAGAACGTTTATGCAACAATTCTATAATTGTTTTGCGGAGGCTTTACACAACATTTTATAGAAGTAAAAAGCTGTATAGTATGGTGCCCATTTTGATTGTTTAAGAGTTGTCAGAACGTTTTAAAAATGTTCTTAGAAAAATATTGCTCTATAAAAATTAGTTCTAAAAACGTTCTCACGACATTTATAGAACAAGAAATTGTTAGCTGGGAGGTATTTCCCTTTTGAAGGGCACGTCATTTTACTTGAGTGATAAGTGAATGCGTTCGCAAATTGAAAACAAGTTTAACCTCAATTTGACGTGACTCGTCAAACACTTCGATTAGTTTCCACGAATTTACGCGTATTTGTTACCAACTCGATATATTTTCACGTGATTTCACCTTTTTCAAATTCGCTATACTAGAATATTGTTCTAGATTTTTGCAGGCTATTTGAGCTAACGAAATAATTGGTATATTGGCAAAATGTCAGAGCTAAACACCAAAAAGTTAAGGGCCAGAAATGGTCAACTCAAAGCCCAGTTAACACGTTTTGAAAGGTTTTTAGATAATTTTACAGAAACAAGTTCGAGAGTTTTATTAGAAACTCGTCTTGATACAATCATGAACAGCTTAAGCGAATTTGAATCTATTCAGGTTGAGATTCAAGATTTATTGATTTCTGAAGATCAAGAAATCAATGAGGCTGAATCAAATCTTGAACTTGACGATTGCGAAACAAATTATTGTAACTTAGTTGACACGGCACGTGAACTAATCGCTACACATTTTTCAAATCAAACGGTCGCTAATACACCCACAAATACAGCAGTTTCTCTAGTTGAATCAGCAAATTCTGGTTCTGTCGCTGGGATTAACGCAAGGTTACCAGCTTTGAAGTTGGTAGAATTTGGCGGAAATTACAGCGATTGGCGTAAATTTCATGATACTTTCAATGCGTTAGTTCACAACAGCAAAGCTTTAAGTAATATCTCAAAATTCTACTGCTTACAAGCATCTCTGAAGAGCGACGCTGCCCAAGTTATTGCATCTTTGCCAATCACTGATTCAAACTACGATACCGCATGGAAATTGCTGAACGATCGGTTTGAAAACAGCAAAGCCATAAGTAATGCACACATTAAAGAGATTATGCAACTTCCCGTTATTCAAAGAGAAAACCATTTCTATTTACGAAGTTTTTTGGATACTTTTTTAAAAAACTTAAGAGCACTCGAAATAATAGATGAAGATTTTAAAAGTTGGAACTCGATATTAATTTACGTTTTGATAGACAAACTGGACTTTAATTCTCGCCGCGAATGGGAAAACTTTGCTAAAAACATGCTCAAACCGAAAATTGATGATTTTGTAGCTTTTCTTACACAAAGGTGTGTAGTACTCGAATCTCTTCCCTCTAGATCGTTCATCGGAGGTGGCAAAAAGTCAACTGATTTTAAACAGTGTCATTTGTCGGCAAATTATTTCAATTCTTGTCCTTTTTGTAATGATGAACATCCAATTTATTTTTGTGAACAATTTAAAAATTTGCCAGTGGCAGTTCGTCAAGAAAAAGTTAGTGATTTAGACATTGCAGAAATTGTCTAAGATCAGGGCATAAAGCTTTTCAATGTGGGTCAAGAAGTTAAGTTGCAAAAGTTGCGGGCAAAGACATAGTTCTTTGTTGCACTCGACAAATAGTCGTCAAAATGTAAGATCAAATCCTCAGCTCGGCAACAGTAATTCAGAAAATAACAGTTATCATCATAGACAACATAATTCAGTTTCGAAAGAAAATTATTCAAGAAATAAAAGCGACAATCGACCCAACCTGGAAGTTCCACAGCATAGTTCTGTGACTTCTGATTCTGATACATCGCATCCTGTTTCAGGTAATAATCCACGCAATCTTTCAGAAAATAACACGGTGCTCACGAACTATTCACAGGAAGGTAAGGAGCCGTTTGTTTTATTATCAACAAGTTTTTGTGCACCCGGAGCATCGAGATCTACAGCGAATAGTATGGCGTGGTAGCCCTGATATGCCTGTTAATCATTTTATTTTAAATACAGTGACCTATGGTACAGCTCCTGCTTCATTCCTTGCTACGCGGTGTCTCAAACAAATATCACTAGAAGTTCTCGAACATTATCCTATTGAAAGTAAGATTATCGAAAATGATTTCTACGTCGATGACCTTTTGACTGGACACAATAGTCTAGGAAATCAAACTAAAAAAAAATATTTCAAGAATTTTAACTTCATACGGATTTGAACTTAGAAAATTGAATTCTAACAATTCTCGAATTTTTGTATCAGAATCCGATAAGGAACTTGATATTAGTCACGTTATAACAGACGATTCAGGCATTAAAACTCTCGGTATCTCTTGGCTCTCTGCGTCAGATTGCTTCGAGTATAACGTAGAAGTGCCATTCAATGATTCTGAAACTGTTAGTAAGCGAACTATTTTATCATTTATAGCGAAAATATTCGATCCTCTCGGCTTACTCGGTCTTATCGTAATAAGAGTAAAAATTCTTATTCAAAGACTTTGGCAAGCTCAAATAGGTTGGGACGAGTCTTTGTCGCGAGACTCTCATACTCAATGGGTCGAGTTTCGCAAACAGACCTTCTAAATTAACAGAATAAGAATACCACGACATGTATTATTAAAAGACGCAAACATTATTCCAATTCACGGGTTTTCAGACGCCAGCGAAAAGTCCTACGCATGTTCTTTATATTTAAGATCAACATGCTGATGGTTCTCAAATTCAGTGCAGTCTTTTATGTACCAAAACTAGAGTGGCTCCTATTAAAACACTGTCTGTGCCGCGATTAGAGTTATGCGGTGCATTGCTTCTCGTCCAACTTTTAGACAAATGCTTATCCGCAATGACATTAAATATAGATAACATTTATCTTTGGATCGACTCCACAATAGTGCTATCATGGCTTTCATGCGAGCCAGGCACTTTGAAAACATTTGTTTCCAATCGAGTTTCCCAGATCCAGGGACTTAGCCACGGAGCCACTTGGAACCACATTTCGTCGAGTGAGAATACCGCTGATGTTTTATCGCGAGGAATAGACATATCTTTATTACCAACATTTCAGTTATATTGGCAAGGCCCAGCTTTCTTAATGAAGCCACGCGACGAATGGCCTAAGTCTCTATCAATCATGAAGCCAATGAAATGCCCGAATACAAACAAAAGGTGGACATAGTTTTTATTCTTTCCAGAGATGACTTTAATTCATTTGAGAGATTTTCCGATTTAAATAAACTAATAAGAGTAACGGCATTTTGTTTCAGGTTTTCAAGAAATTGTAGACTTGACAAGAAAAATAGTGTAAATGAATTGATAAGCAATGAGGAATTTACTAACTCTAAGATCTCTTTAATCAAGCTAGTGCAAAAAGAATCATTTGATGAAGATCTGTTACATTTGGTAAAGACTAATACAGTGAAAAATAAGAGTAACATTGAAATCATTGTCGCCCTTTATAGATTCAAATAATTTAATTCGTGTGGGTGGACGACTTAGAAATTCCCAACTTAATTTTGAACAAAAGCACCCAATACTCCTTCCCCATAGTCATCCTTTTACTAAATTAATTATTAATCACGAACATAAGCGAAGTTTACATGCAGGCATTCAAGGAACTTTATTGCAAATAAGGCAAACCTATTGGCCTATAAAAGGAAAGTCTCTTGTTGCCAATTGCATAAAAAAATGTTTAATTTGTTTTAAAGCGAATCCGCCAGTATACTATCGCAAAATGGGTGATTTACCTCCGGTCCGCGTAACCTGTTCGAAAGCTTTTATTTCATGTGGTGTTGATTACGGTGGACCTTTTGATTTGAAAGATGGCAAAACGAGAAATAGAAAGATTATCAAGGGATACATCTGTGTATTTATTTGCATGGCCACTTAGGCGATACATCTCGAATTGGTCACAGATTTAACGAGCGATGGTTTTGCTAGTATTCTAAAACGTTTTGTTGCGCGAAGAGGTCTGTGCTCTGATATTTACTCTGATAATGCCACTAATTTTGTTGGAGTTGATAATGATTTGAAAACATTGAAATCATTTATTCAAACAGAGTCATTCCAAGCTTATTTGAACGAAACCCAAATCAATTGGCATTTTATACCAGCGCATTCGCCACATTTTGGTGGACTTTGGGAGGCGGCCATTAAATCTGTTAAACAACATCTCAAGCGAGTAACTAATAACAATCCACTAACATACGAAGAATTTTACACTTTGATCACTCAAGTAGCAGCGGCTCTAAACTCTCGACCTATAATTCCTTTGAGTCCTGACCCTACTGACCTCGATGTGTTAACTCCGGCTTATTTTATTATCGGCCAACCACTCACCGCAGTTCCACAGCGAGATCTCATCAGTAATTCAAAAATCAGCTACACCAAACGACACCAGTATGTTCAACGTTCGTCCAGCAGCTATGGCAACGTTGGTCCCACGATTATTTGCATCAGCTGCAGTAACGCACCAAATGACAGTTTGATAAAGATCCCAATGTTCAAGTTGGAAAATAATTCAGCTACATCCTGGAGTTGATGGCAAGGTTAGAGTAGTAACCATAAGGACTGCCAATGGAACCTGTAAGCGATCTATTGTGAAGATTTGTCTACTTCCCCTTGAAGACGGCCCAATAAGTGTTGCAAATAACCTTTGAAAGACATCCTTTCAAGGGGGGCGGCATGTTCAGGCGATATTACTGAACTGGACTGAATTTGTGGATGGTGCCACCAGCGACGAGTTGAAGCAAGTGTGCGTGCGTTGGGGGTTACCAAGGATTCGGAAAAAACTCAAGTTAGAAGCCGTCACCAACTTTTATATCGATCGTTTAATATTGTTAATACTGTTAATACAAATCATTCAAAAAAGTTCTGAAGCTTATTACTGAAGCCCACGGTGGTAGATGCATAAGCCCCAACACATAATCTTTTATCAATTGATGATTTTCCTCACCTCATCTCCTTTGAGCCCGACTTTGACCCCCTTAAGGGTTGAATTCCGAAAAATAACGAAACATGTGTTTTATCAATTTAATTCAAGATTTTTTTTATGAAGTTTCAAGTTGATATGACCAAAAGTACTCAATTTTTCATCAATATATGATTCTTCCTACCCCCACCCTTTTCACCTCCTCGGGAAGAAAATTTAGCAAAATCCTTTCTTAGCACACCTAGAAATATTCAGCAGAACATCTCTTCAAAATTTCATGGCTCTATCTACAGGGTGTTTATTAATTGAATGCCGATACTTAAGGGTGATAATCCTTGGATGATTTTGAGACAATAGTTCATTCTTCTTCAAAATCTTTTTTTTATGATCACTTTGAAATTCCAGATATCTTTTTGAACTTTGGTTCACATCTTCTTTGCATCAATATGCATGGGAATGAATGTTAGAGAGGGCGCCAATGTTTTAAAAATATTGCAATTAAGTAGATTTTATTTTTTTGAGCGAAATCCATGCGCCGGACGAAAAAAATCAAAAGAACTAATTGGCTCAAAAATAAATAGAGATTTCAAAAATAATCTTTATTTTGAAAGGAAGCAGTCGCGTACAAGTTTTTCTTCAAAAATATTAAGTGCAAAACCCGTACGGACGCAACTGGGAAAAATAATAAAATTGTTTGTACATCACAAAATACATATTGATGCATGGAAGACGTGGACCAAATTTCATAAAGATATCTGGAATAGTATCAAAGTAATCATTGAAAAATCATTTATTTTTTGAAATTTCAACACCCTGTATCTTGAAAATTAGGCTCTCGCGGACATATGTCCATATGAACTTTTTGCCTTAAAATCATTCAAGGATTATCACCCTTCACCCTTGAGTATCGGCATTCGATTAATAAACACCATGTATAATAGTTTTGGCTCGGCGTTGATGAGTCAGTCAGGACAAGTTCTTTTATAAGTATAGATATGATGATAACAATCACATTTCTCCTGGAATGCACCATTTTTTTATTACATCACCTTTAGGTAGGTAAGATATCAAACTAGGCAACCCAATATCTATTTTTGAAAAAAAAAACGGTAACAAAAACAGTATCTCAATGGTCAAAAAATACGAAAAATCTACATATCCCAGTTCCGCCCTCTTGTGAGAGACGTATAATCCAAAAAAAATCGATAGTGTATTGACTAAATTGAACCATTCCGAAAACATTTCTGACAATCTCCGTTCGATATAATTAAACAGAAATCAGTAATACCTTTCACAAAATCTCATGTAATTCACAATAAACTGCGTCCGTCTTCGAACAAAATCTAAACCCATCTCTTTTTAGGCGTGATGATTACTTAGTTTGGTTACTGGCGTGATGAATACCTACTGTCCCGCGAGTTAAGAGTAGGAACCACGAGATTGACTTTTTAAAAAGCAATTTATTACTGAACGGAGTTACAGCAAGAGCTTCAATCTATAACTTAACTTAATTATTATGAATTACATATATTTATAGACTTGGGATGATTAGTCAGCTATATTAATATTAACAATACAATTCTAACTACTACTATGCTTGGTCAGCTGTTAGGGGTCACGTAACTCCTCCCGTCGTAGAGATGAACCTACGGTGAATCTTATGATATTATCTTAATATCATATGACAATCTTGGGGTGGCTTGGTGACATTGGAATGCTTGCTTCTTGATCTTCATCCCTTGGGGCTGGTTTAGTTTTCTTGGGGTTCCTTCTTACTTTCTGGTATACTAGAAGGCCAAGGGCTGTAACTAGGAAGATGTATAGTAACAGAGTCCAGAAACTAAATTTGTGAAAGTAGATTGGTTGGTTGAAGACATTGTCCAGTTTTTTGTGTTGCATTTCGAGATTTTTCTGGATGTTTTTCACTTCGTCCAAATTCACGGAGTCGAGGTGAAAATTGTTGAACTCAATGGACGCATCACTCGAGGTTAATTGAAGGTTGTTTATTTGCGGCAACTCGATCTTCTTGAAGTGTCTTTTTGAGTCTTTGAGAGTCTTCAGCACGAATTTTCCAACGCGTAGCTCGCACTTGGAATTTAACTCGATCAGGTATGTCCCGTTCAATGGAATAATCTCTTTGTCAGGTCCACACTGTTCGGTAGCTACTGTTTGGTTTGGCGCTATTATCACCCAGTTCTGTAGTTCCAATTTATTGACTTCAATGTCCTGAATTTTGATTTTCATTTGGCTGCATTGGGATGTGTTTTGGCTGTATTTCAACATCTGGACTTCGCAAGGGGCGTTTTCGTCTGTTGGCAGTGGATTTTGTTCTTCGCAAAGGTATTCTTCGGGGATAACTTCTTGGCATTGTTGGTTGAATCCGGCGTACTTCAGCTCATTTAGGATAAGGAATTTGGTTTGGGGAAGTATTAGTTTATGGGAATTTGCAGATGGGGTAGGTAGAGGGTAAAGATGGTAAAGGATGTATTTGTTGACCTCTACAATTGGCAATTCTATTATAAAAATTACTTTGTTCTCTTTTGAGTAGCTCTTGAGGCTTAGAATTTTTTCAAAAAGGAGAACGTTTTCTATGATTGGTGAAAATGGTAGCTTACCCATGTTCAACTGCTTTAATCTGCTTTCGATTGTTTGAATTTCGTAAAGTAATTCTTTAGAGTCTAAGATTGAGTGGTGAAAAGTGTTGAGTTTTGAGAAGGTGATAGCTATCAATAAATCATCTAAAATGTCGTAGATTTCTTGGAAATATGTTGTTATTTGTGAAATTAGCATGTGCACTAGAAAATAGTGAGTTGTTTCGAATTGTTTCGAGTCCACTGTTTGGATTGCTTGCTCAATTTGCACGATGTGTGAATTCAGCATCTTTTGGTTATGCGAGATATTCTGTGATATTTCTTGAAATTGTTTGTTCGAGCTCTGGATTATAGTAATTTGATTTTGCAGTGCCGTTCTTAGGTTATTTTCGTGTTCTGTGATTGTTGCGATGGCTTCATCGTATTTTTCGGCGTCTTGTTGATCCAGATTGCCGGTTAGCGTTTTTATTATTGAACCTAGGCCGTTTGCAAGACCTCTTTTTGAGCGGTTTTTGAGTGCTAAGGGATTTATTTGCATTATTTGATTTTTAATTTTATTTTTCAAAATAGTCGCTAAGTTATAAGAGTTCTGAAATTCTTTTCTATAATTAGTTGAATTCTCAAGAGAGGCCAGTACTCTTGTAAATCTAATTTGTAAGGTAGTGTATTCGTTGATGATGGGGCTAATGTCGTAAGTTTGTATGAATGTCCAGGAATTGATTATGTTTTGTGAGTTTCCTAGTTTTAGCGGTAGCAGACCAGGATTCTCATCAAGGTTGTGGAAAACTATTTCTGAGGAGGATCTTTGGAAGAACCTGCAACAACGGGAGTTTTTAGTTCCTTTATGTGTACAGTCTCTTCTTTTTTGTTTGATTTGTTTTTAATTTTGACTTTATTGTTTTCTAACAATTCTATGATTTCAAAAGGGCCTAAAAATTTGCTGTGTTTTTTGTTTCTGTTGTTACTATTGCTTTTATACACGGTTTGTCCTAGGTGGAATTGGTACTGTTCAGGACCGTTTTTGTTGAGTTTTTCTAATATTTTTTGTTTTCCTAGATCAATTTGTTCCTTGATGTTGTCGTAAAAATGTTTAAGTTTCTCTTTGTGATTATAAACGTAGTCAGTGTAGAATGAGGTATTAATTAAGTCTGAAGGGTCTCGTGTATTGGTATGACCAAAAGTAATATCAAAAGGGGCAAATCTTGTTGCAGAATGAATGGAGTTGTTGTATGCTATGAGGGCATACTTCATTAAAGATGTTACATTTTCGTTCTTAAAACGTTCTCTCAGAATCCTCAGGTGTTCTATAATGGTTGAGTGAAACCTTTCAACTGGAGAGTTCGATTCGTGATGGAAGGGGGTGGTGAAGTGAATTTCAATTTTATGCGCCTTTAAAAGTTCTTGAACGGTGGTGTTTTTAAATTCGGGGCCGTTGTCCATGATAATTCTTTCTGGAAGGCCATAGAAAGAAAAATAGTGGATAAGGGCGGAGCAAATTTCGATTGCAGTTTTTCCTTGGAGGGGTATAGCTTGGCCTAATTTAGAGAATGTATCAATTATGGTGAGAAAGTCTTGGTTATCGAACTTGAACACGTCGATGTGAAGTAATTGAAAAGGTTTTCCTGTTGTTTCTGTAAGAACTAAAGGAACATACGGAGGTTTTCGGCCATATTTGGAGGTTTGACAGATGTGACAGTCATTGATATATTTAGTCACGTCACTTTTCATTGCGGGCCAATAATAATTGTTCCTTAATTTTTCAAGTGTTTCTGTGATACCGCGATGGTTGCATTTTCCTTCGTGCTGGTGTTTAATAAGGAGGATTCGTTCTTCTGGTTCTTTAACGGAGTTGATTAGTTTGGTACATTGAATCAATTTTAACTTAGTTTGATGGAAGTGTTTCATGTATGTTTCGTTAAATTCTAGGTACATGGAGTCATCGTGAAAATATAAATAATATGTTTTATTGTCCGGGATATATGTCCTTATGAGTTGAATGATAAGTTGGGGGTTTGACTTTGGGATTTTTATGTTCCAAATATTATGCTTCTCAAAAGTTTCCTGGGTGACTTCAAGTTTATTATGCGGATTTTTGGAAATTATTAGTTGATTGCTTTTGTTGTTAATTATGTCATTTAAAATAGTTATTCCGTCATTTAGGGTATGGTGGTTACTGCAAGAGTGCACTGTTTGGAGGGTGCTTTCCGATTCGAATCTTTGGGGCTCGTTATGGGGATGGAATGAAGTTCCGGGTTCTTGAATGGTAACCTGGTTCTGAGTACGAGGGGGAACTATCTGGATGTCTTGCAATATTTTAATTTTGTTTTGGTTTGATTTTGGAATTTCTATGGATTTCAAGGTGCTTAGTATGTCGCAAAGTTCTGGTGCATCAGAGTCGAAACTTTCGTCTAGGAATTTATCTATGTCTATGTCAATGTCGCCAGGGTTGTTAATTATACTTTCGGTTTCTAAGGTATTTATACAGACACGGGAAAGGGCGTCGGCATTGGTATTTTGTTTGCCCTTTTTATAGACTATTTCGTAATCAAACTCTTCTAGTCTTAGTCTCCAACGGACAAGTTTGCTGTTGGGTTCTTTTAGGTTAAAAAGCCAAACCAAGGGTTTATGGTCTGTATAAATTTTAAATTTCCGGCCAAATAAATAGGGTCGAAAATACTTACAGGCCCAAACGATGGCAAGAAGTTCTTTTTCGATGGTTGAGTACTTGACTTCACTTTCATTCAGGGTTCTGGAGGCATATGCAACGGGTTTGTCTTGAGGAATGTTGCCTTGGGAAAGGACTGCGCCTAGGGCGAAATTGCTAGCATCCGTTGTGAGTATAAAGGGTTTCGTGAAATCGGGGTATTGAAGAATCGGTGTATTTATTAAGAGTTGTTTGCAGTGTTGGAATGCATTAACAAAATCTGGGGTGTGTATGACTTTCGCATCTTTTTTTAGGGAAAGGGTCATGGGTTTGGTTATTTTTGCGAAATCTTTAATGAAACGACGGTAGTAACCTAGAAGACCTAAGAATGTTTTGATGTCTTTTTGAGATTTTGGGAGTGGAAATTGTTTTATTGCGATTACTTTGTCCGGGTTTGGTTTAACACCTTCTGTAGTGATGACATGGCCTAAATATTGGACTTCCTTTCTTAGGAACTCGGATTTGTCCATTTGAAGTTTGAAATTGGACTCTCGAAGTCTGTTGAAGACTTGACGAAGGCGGGAGATATGTTCTTGAAGAGATGTACTGAAGATGACGATATCGTCTAGGTAAACTAGACAAATTTCATTTTGTAACCCACGCAAGATGTTATCCATTACACGTTGAAAGGTGGATGGAGCGTTTTTGAGACCGAATGGCATTCGCTTGAATTCGTAATGGCCATTTTGGGTGGAGAAAGCGGTCTTCTGAAGATCGTCGGGGTTCATTTCAATTTGATGGAAGCCATTAGCCAAATCCAAGGTAGTGAAATATTGGCTTCTGCCTAGTTTATCTAAAATGTCCGATATTTGGGGGAGAGGATATTTATCGTCTATAGTTCGCTCATTAAGCCTTCTGTAGTCGATGACAAGTCGCCATTTGCGTTTTCCAGAAGCGTCTGGCTTTTTTGGCACAATCCATATGGGACTGGACCACGGAGAGGTGGAATTTTGAATGATTCCTTGTTCAAGCATTTTTGAAATTTGTTGTTTGACTTCGTTTTTGTGAATTTCGGGGTAGCGATAACTTTTGGTGAAAATGGGGGTATCATTAGAAAGGTTTATTTGGTGGCGAATTTTATTGGTGAAGGTTAACGGAATTTTATCACTATAAAAAATGTCTCTATATTCGTAACATAAGTTTCGAATAAGTGTTTTTTCTTCCGAATTACAGTGGTCTAATCGTAAGTTTTTTAAATTTGCTTTGAGAAGGTTGTCGTTTTCAGTAGTCAATGTTTCGTCAGTGTCCATTTTCTCTAAGAAGTTGACGTCGCAAAGATCAATAGGTTCTATTTCTAGTGGTTTAGAAAAATTGATTTCCATTGGGGTGTCGAAGGGGTTGGTAATTGTTGTGAAGGCGAAGTGATTAAAAATATTTACTAATGCGTTAGGCGTTTCTAGCTTATTTTCGAATTTTTGATAATCTAAAAGACCTAAACCATTTTGTAAATTAACGGGTATTTTCACAACTTGTTGTGTCCTTGGTGAAATTCGAATTTTAAAATTTTCAAAATTTTCAAAATCGGTTTTGATGAAAGATTTTTTCGATTTTTCATAAATAATAGGGACTTTTGAGAAAGGGGTTGCTAAAATACCTGCTTTTATATTTACACTTGCGTTTAACTGATTAAGTAAATCTGCGCCCAATAATCCGTCATATTTTTGAGAAAAGTCAAATAAATAAAATTTGTGGTGCCCTTTAGTTCGAAAAATGTTAAATAATGGAATGTCTGCTACTTCGTTATGGAAAGTCATAGCATGTGCAGTTTGAATATTGAAGTTTTCGTTTTTTATAAAATTTTTGTAGAATATATGTGCTAACTTGGGTTTCATTAGGCTTCTAGAGCTCCCGGTATCGATTAAAAAATGTGCGTTAATTTCAGGTATAAAAATATATGGGAGGTCTGACCTAATGTTATTTAAATGTATCATTTGGGTTTGTTGACTTGTTGAACTTCGGGAAAATTTCCTTCGTCATCATTCTCGTTTGTACTGGGAATGTTGAGGACATCGTTCGAATCTAATGCTGATTTTGCAGGGTCGTCGTAATACGAGTTGTCATCGGTGTAAAGACCTGTGTGACAATAACCTCTACTATTGTAATGCAGATGTTGAGAATAATCGCATTGATTCAGGGTATTTTCCATATAGGGGTTTTCGTAGTTTTCTGGGAAATTTTCAAAAGGATATTCTTCATTAATCTGTTGGGCATAAAGCTCTTGGGGATGACGTCTTGAGAAGGGTTGGTAATGATGAATAACAGTATTGCCAGAACTGGTATCCATGGGTTCAATTTCTCGCCTTTGATTACGGATCACGGAGCTTGCTCGAGAAAATTGTGGTTGGTTGGAAAATGATCTAGAGTTTGAAGCGGAAAAATTGTTTGTTGGGCCTTGAAATGACGGCCTTGGTGGAAAAGATGTTGTGGGGGAATATTGTGTAGAATTTTGGAAGGTTCTAGGGGCAAAAACATGTTGTGCTTGCGGAGGTGGTGGTTGAAAATTTCTTGGGGACCTAAATGTTGGCGATTTAGGTGAGGCATTGAATGGAGTTGGTCTTGGAAAATTAAGACTATTTGGCATGAATGGAATGTTTGGAAGACGTGAGCTGTTGTAAGATTGCTGAGGCTTTGGATTGGGGTTGAAATTTGTTTTGGGGTTATTTTTCCCTAAGCTGAATTGAAGGAAATTTTCTTCTTCGGTGGTGAATGTCAGAGCTTGTTCTAAATTAAGAGGGTTTTTGAGCCGAACTACTAGCTGCATGTGATAAGGTAATCCTGCTAAGAATGTCTTAAGGGCAAAATCGTCATAATGTGCGATTTTTATAAGTTTTTCATTTTCGTCTACTATAAGAGAGCTAAGTTTGGCATGTAAGAGGCTTCTTGCATCCTGAATTCTCATACCGAAATCTAAAGGATTTTCGTTACGTAATGGTTTGATCGAAATTAAGTCTTGTATGAGACAGTCTATTCCTCTCTGATCGGAAAATGTTAAGTTTAAAGCGGTTTTTATCTCGACCCAAGTTTTTAATTCTGATCTAGACGCTATTAAATCCGCTGCTCTACCGGTAAGTTTTCCTAAAATTGTATCTAAAAGTATTGAGTTAATTGGATCTACTAAATTTTGCGCATTTTGGAAATTCTTAATAAGGTTTTCGCATGTGCAAATAAATCTCTGTAGCAATCTAGGGTTTCCGTCAAAACGAGGGATGTTATCGGCTTGGTACCGTAACATTGCATAATCAACGTTGCGATTCATGTTTTCTAAAGGAATTTTTGGAATTTCGTTAGGCGTTTGAGTTATTTCTTGCGCGGCTTCGATTTGATTAATATCGTCCGCAACTATCAAACTACTACTAGCCAGAGCTTCGTTTCCTAAAGCTTCGTCGAATGATACTGCTAATTGAGATAAATTTCTTGCTAACTCTTCTACGTCAAAGTCAGACATATAAATTTGTGAAAAGCGATTAACAAAAATTGGGCGTAAGAAAAAATTGAGTCAACTTTGAAATAAAAAGTAATGAACAAAGATTCGCAAACAAATTCAACATAAAAAAAATATATAAAAAATTGCCTTTGAGAACTCAAAAATACAATAGGGATGGGAAAATGTGGTAAAAATGAGCACTTACATCAGTAATCCCAGCCAGAGTGTTCTCATTTTCTGTCTTCTTGCTGCTTAGCCTACTGCCTAGAGGAGCCGATGTGAGGAATCCCAGGCCTTAACCAATGAACTTAACTATGCAGGATCTGTCGAAGTTGGACTTCTCCTTTGACTTATTCTATACACAGGAATTGTCGATGTTGGACTTTCCCTGGAGCTCTTCGTGATCCAAAAGAATTGTCGATGTTGGACTTCTCTTGGACGTTCACTCAAGTGGTTTTCTCACTCGAAAGTTTTTGTTCGCGGTCGAAAAACTGTTGAAACAGACCGGTTCTGAGATTTTTCCTTCACCGTTCGACCGAATTACCGACTGCGCCAGTTAAGAGTAGGAACCACGAGATTGACTTTTTAAAAAGCAATTTATTACTGAACGGAGTTACAGCAAGAGCTTCAATCTATAACTTAACTTAATTATTATGAATTACATATATTTATAGACTTGGGATGATTAGTCAGCTATATTAATATTAACAATACAATTCTAACTACTACTATGCTTGGTCAGCTGTTAGGGGTCACGTAACTCGCGGTTTGACGTGATGAAGACTTATTTTGCTAGCAGTGCTTCTTCGAGCGGATGAATCCCCTCAATAATAAATCATTTGGGAAGTGATTGGGGAAGTTTTGATATGTTTTTTTTTATTTACTTTCGTGTAGGGCTTCGCGAGACCACAAGACTAGTCTTGGTCTTGGTGACAAGACCGAGACCAAGACCAAGACTCTACCTCGAGAGTCTCGTCTTGGTCTTGGTCTTGAAAAGAAAAATTTACACAGTACTTATCAAAATCTGCAAATGTTTCTATCTACTCTCAACAAGTCTTTTATGTAAATCAATTTTTCAAAAATATATTTTTCGAATTTTCCAATTCACAGTTGTAGGTATAGACCAGTGGCTACCAGATCACTGAAACGAATATCCGTAAATTAGATCGCAATTTTTCAGTAGATTCCGTGAAAAATAAGAAGCTTCAAATTTACCATCTGAATGTGTTTTTTTTTACTTCACAAAAAAATGATCATAATAATCCATCTAATCAAACAATTACAATGTTTAAAAAAAATTATTAAACTCCGTAACAAGGCGTACCTACATTCCTACGTGAAAGTAAATAATGTGTTGGATACTGAATATTGTAAATATTCTTTATACTTGTATATTCATAACAGTTTTTATGAATATACAAGTAGGTATAGAGAACATTTTTAGGAGGAATAATTGTATACCTAATCTCTATACAGTACAACCTCCATGATCCAAACATGCGCTAATTCGAACATTCACAACAGCTCGGACCATAGTCATAATCCAAACAAATCTCGATAATCCGATCACCTGCTACCGTATTCTTGAGTTTAGGATGTATAGAGTCTCAAAAAATTAATATATTTTTTGGTGAAAATCAGATGAAATGTTTTTTCATTAGTTTAAAACTACATTCTCCTCAAGGAATTGAAAAAGAAAGAGGGCGAAGTAGCAGAAACATAAAAAAAAAAACTCATTTTTTTCTCTCAACACTGGAGTGTTTTTTATAATATGTATTTTTTTATCGTCACTTTATTTTGTTTTTTGCGTCATTTGGACTATTTTAAAAATTTGTTTTGTTCAAAAAATTAAGCCAATAATCCGAACAAATCGATACTCCGAACGGTACTTTGCAATAACTAGTTCAGATTATCGAGGTTGTACTGTATTGACAAACCGTGATACGATCGGTTTATCGGAAGACAAGGCAGCGTTGTCAGTTACACAAACCCCGCATCTCACACAATAGGCGAATGAAATGTAAAATGAGCCATATGTGAGATAAGTTCTTCTGATTGAAAAAGTCAGTGGAAAAGTAGATCTCGTATAATTTGGCCCAATAGACAATGAAATATGCAAACCATTCACAATGAAGAAGAACGCTATATGTTGAATGAAAAGAGACAACTGCTATTCCGTGCACCTTCCGATTTTAACGTACCGCCATCACAGATAATAATAAATATAAGGAAGAGTACTTGTCTCTTTTTCACACACTGCAAGATTAATGAAACATTCATTGATTGACGTTTTATGAAAAACATCTATTGAAGAATTGTTATGCTGTATGTTATGAGTATTTTGAAAATTCGGTACAAATTTTTTTCAAGACCATCAAGACCAAGACCAAGACTGAGCGAGATGTCGAGACCAAGACCAAGACCAAGACAACATTTATTTTTCGAGACCAAGAACAAGACTGGCCAGTCTTGGTCTGGCCAGTCTTGGTCTTGGTTTTGGTCTTGGTCTTGCGAAGCCCTACTTTCTTGAACGAAGAAAGAAACAATATTAACTTTTCACATGACAAATTTAGTTCAATTATTCAACATTATTACCGCATACAAAAAATAACGCGCGTACATTTCTTCGGCACAGGTTACATATTTTCAAGAATAAACAACTCCAGGATGTTTGAAGGTCCTCTTTGTTCCACCACAACAACATTTCTCCCATATCAATCGGCTTACCGATACCAATAACACTACTATAATGAATTAAGAAATAACACAACATAAGAGTGCCTGGAAAATATAGTTATGCTGTTGCCGAAAATACAGACGTATAGACTTTTCATGAAAATGGTGCACATCAATAAGCATAAGCGCATAAGCCTACAAATCACATACACATTAAATCAGAAACAGATAAATAAAGTTACTTCTCTGTAATTTGTTATCCAAGTCCGAATAAATCCGTGATGATCAGTGCCATAAAAATTTCTTCGTATCTAGTTTGTTTATATTAAGCTCTTATCGTAACAAGCAATAACATTCCTAATCTGGCCATTTCTCAATTTTTGTGATAAGACCTAGAGTAGTATTAGTATTAATATTTTTTCAAGAAGAACGCAATAAACGTTTTTGACAATGAAGTTGAATTTGTTTCAAAATGAGGCTCATCATAGTTGCAAATCTACTTGACAAAAGAAATCTGAGTTTGGCAGCGGCCAGTGTAAGGACATCGTCCAAGATTATCTTTAAAAAGAATGGTGTAGTAATGATACAATTTGCATCAATTATCAAATGACTTCAAACTTCATAAGTGTTAAACTCAATATTTGAGAGCAATAATAATAATATGTCTTCAAAATATATTCAATGATTATTATTGATTGTTCAAATCGCGCGATAAGGCAAACTTCGCTATACTCAATCAATAACCTGATAGTAATCTTCTTTCTCTATCTTCCTCGTCACAGTCATATACGCCAGACGAAGTTGAATAATGAACCGTGTGACGTCAGCAAGTCAGCATGAATATTAATGCCGATAAGCTTGTTTGCGCAATTTTAACCAATTGATAATTGCCTTTGAACATCAATGGCATCAGTAATTGGGAGAATCAGGGCGAATCTCGCTAAACCGACACCCAAAATATCTTGAAATTGAATTAATAAAAGAGCACGTCATACAGTGATGGAGATAAGTAGATTTTGATAGAGCCTCACTCGTGCATCAGTTATTTAAAAAGTAATAGTGCATTTAGGAACTTCAATCAATTTGTCAGTTCACGTGACCTGGCGATTTTCAAAAAATTATTTGGTGCCCTTTTCTACGTTCAAGAAAGCCTTGAACAAAGATGGCAAGCTATAAATACTCGGTCATTTTGTCAGGTTCAAAATTTTACAGCGAGAGCAAGACAGGGCCGTAGCTAGGGTGGGGCATTTGGGGGCACTGCCCGACCTTAAAATTTCCATGCCCGACTTTAAAAAAGTTTGCCATGAACCGTTACTTTTTATATTCATCAAAACCCAGCAATCTTGTAAAGATTCAAAATGGTGAACATCAAAATTTGACTTACCACCCATCGATCCAGTCAAGATAAAAATAGCCATCTGTCATGAAATTTGAATGATTATTAACTGAATTTTGTTTCAACAATTTCGATGTTCACTGTAGGTATCTTGAAAACGGTAGAGAAGGAGGATCGACTCACATGAAGAGAACGAAATAGATACTAATTTTTATTTGGTTCTATAGAGGAATATCATCATAAACTTTTGATGGCTGAACATCATTTTCGTTTCACGGTCAATGGATTCTAATTTTGTCTTTCTAATTTTTCAATATTAAGGCAGTATTTTTTTTTTAAGTAGCGCCCAATTGCCGTTTTGACATCCTCATCTGTCACCACTGTGCTGAGAAATGCAGAACGTGCTCATATATTGGGGGTCACATTACAACATCAAGTCTTTGATGTCCCTTCCCCAACTTTAAAACCGTTAAATATACCTGAATGAAATTTGGATTAGTGATTAATTATGATTTAATGACATTCGCAACCTAAAAGAAATAAAATATAGATAAAGATTCAAAAACAAAAATATACAGTACAGTGGGATCTTCTATCTCATCCTGGCATCAAGCGTGTAGATTTGCTTCCCATATAGTTATTAAAAGATATATGCTTTAAAGACAAAAAGTGAAAAAGCTTCAATATTCTACTTGATACAACAAGAAGGTAGGGGAGTTTTCAAATCCTCAAATTGTCCCAAGACCCAACAAAAATTTTGTTTTTTTTTTATAAAGTCAAAATTTGTCGTTAGGTTTGTTTATCATTTTCGTCCGTGAACCGTTATTTCCTCGGTTATTTCAAAATAAATAAAGACGTTAGCATTCCACAAACTCCAACCTCACCAAAGGAACGAACAAGTCATACGCTTAGTCTTCTCTGAGCTGCCGATGAGGAAAGGTTAATGTTTAAAATAGCGTTTGTACTTACAAGTACTTGTGTGGTACGGAAGCGCTGAAAGTCCACACAAGTTTTTTTTTATCTGGCTCGAGCCAGATAATAAGTGGCTCCAGTCAGATAATATCTGGCTCATGAGTCAGTTATTATCTGACTCGAGCCAGATAAGGTTAAGGACTGAAAAGGTACCTTTAGTTGATTTATACAGGGTGTACACGCACAACCCCTAAACAATGAGAACAGAAAACATGAGTTTGACATTGAAAATATTTATGTTCGTCTGGGAGTTACGGGTTTTCGTTCACGCATGAAACGACACATCATTATTTGTTGTTTGGGTTTTTGGTTGATTTTGGGGTTGCGGTTTTTTTGTTGAAGGGGTGGTTATTCAGATTTGGTTATTAGGTTTTTTGGTAAGTTTGGTTATTTGAAGTTGTTTGTGATTCTCTTTTGTAATTAAAGGTTCTTTGTGATTTCATGTGGTCGTCTGTGTTTGTTTTTGATTCTTTGTGGGTCTTTCTCCTCGTTTATGGTTATTTGTGGTGGGTTATGGTTCATCGTGAAGGTTTATTGTTCTTTTGTTCATGGTTGTTTGTGGTTAGTTTAGCTATTTGTGATTGTTTGTGAATCATGTGGTGGTTTGTGGTTGTTTGCGTTGTTTGTGGTTCTAAAAGGTTCTTTTTTGTTTTTGTGGTTCCTTGGTTTGTCTCGGTTCCAGTTCTTCCTGCGTGAAGTCCGACACCTCAAATGACGACCAGCTTACAAGTTCTTATCGCCGCTCAGCCCAGAGAGGTCCACTCAACTTACCAATCCACTTGCCCCTGCGAGTCCGATCCAGATTTGTGAAGGCACTATAAGTTTTCCACAAGAGTCTTGCTGGAGTGCTGCCTAACTGTTCTATGGCTCATGCCACTTTCTAGAATATAAAACGAGCCCCGCAAAACCCTGCTTCTGTGCATCTCTGATTTTTAGAGTCGAGCCATCAGTAAAACAGTCTGTTCTGATCCATGCAATCTGCTCCGGTAATGTTCAGTCCAGGCGAGCGGCCAGCAAAAAAAAATTAAGTCATGTAGTCAGAGTGCATGTGCAGCGCACTCCATCATTTCGCTCAAGTTCACTCATAATGGCAGAGTGTCCCTTGCACCTCAATTTCAGGTGAACTGAATGCAACGGTCTCTGTAGACAGGTCCAGTGGGAGCAAATTCAAGACCACTTCCAATGCTGTAGACGGTGAGGTACTGCGCCTGTATATGATTTCCCAGTTTTAAGCCAAAGTATGGTGATCAGGTATGTGATCAGGTCTTATAACCATGGTATAAATCCAGTTTTCTGGGTTTCAATCCCCATGTAGTTTCTATAGCTTTTTCATGCCCATGAAGAGCAGAAAGCTTTTCTAGATCGCTCTTCGATGTGCACTTTCCCGGACAGTTTATGGTCGGGGGTTACCCTAGATATTCGACCGATTTTTTGTATTCGAAGACTGCTCGATAACCATAAATCACTTCTTATCAGACCTTTTCAAAACCAAAAAGGTATAATCTCTCAATAACGCTTGAGGTAATCGTTTTCAAGAAATCTACAGATCTTTGCAATACTTTGCATCGTTTCAGATCAGAACCTCATAAGCGCTATAGGGTGTACGTTTCAAGGGCTACCACTATTGCCATCTCCAAAAAAGTTAGTGCTATGAAGTCGGTTAACAGGGAGAAAAGTTGTTGTTTTTAATCCTCATTAAAGATTCACTGTGCCGCATTTTTTTTAGCTTGCGAGATACAGGGTATAAATTCTGGAAATTGCCAAAATTATTTTTGTTATCTATTTTAAACAACTACACACATATTATTTCAAACTATTTATTTTTGAGGCGCAGTTAAAACTTGGATCTTTTATAGTGTCTCTCTTTCCATGATGGCTTCAAATTTTGTGTATGACGTTTCGTATCTAAGTAAACATCATCAAGTACTTTTCTAAATGTGGACCTGGATTTTTCACAATCATCATACAACAATCTTTTTCTGGACTTTTTCTACAATGGCAGGAGTCATTTTGATTTATGTCCGTCCAATTATTATTATAATCAGATCATCAAATTCTGCGTCGTAGTTCGATACACCCTATCCATATAGGGTTGGTTTGGGTCTCCATACACATCGTTTGCGTGGTGTAGCATCAGGTGATCTCCGTGACCAGTTTATAGGGCAGTTGTTGCCCATCGACCATCGATCCAGTGGGTTTTTTTTGAAAAATCTTACATGATGACAAAATTGAAGTTCCGTATCTATTTAAACATCTTTTTAATGATGGTTGTCCGGATACAAAACGAAACAAAACTTTGTCTTTCGATCAATTTTTATTCATGTTTGAAATATAAAATAGGATGCAATTTGACGTTTTCAAGTACTTCACATTTTGAAATAATATTAATCAATTAAATCAGAGTAGTACCAGTGATATTTCCTGACGATATAATTTTACAGTGCCAAAACGTCGTCAATGGTATGTGTGTAGTAGGTACATCATTGCATGGAAAAGGTATACATTTTTTTCCTTTAATGATAATAAAAAATCCAGCTCCGCATTTAATAAAATCAAGATTATGGTATTTACTCGACTTCAAAACGTCGTAAGCACAATAACTTAAAGTCATCATGAAAATATTGCAAAATAAAAAATCATAAAACTTTCAAATTTAAGCTGTGTCTCAAAGATTTATAGTTTTTCAAATATTTAACAAAATCAATTTACCCGGTGTCTATAGCAATCGCAAATGAAAAAAAATACAACACAATGAATGGATTTTCAATGAGCATTAAGAACGAAAACTTTTCTCCGATTCAACCGACCTCGTAGCACTTGAATACTGTTTCAGAGATAGCAAAAGTGGTATCTATCTATAACTTGAAACGAACAGTACGAACACCATGCATTTATGGATGAAAAAAAAGCATTTCAGGACCTACATGTTCATACTTATAAAAAAAAACTTGTGTGCGCTCATCTGAAGTGAAATTGTTTAACCTTGAACAGCTAGATTAAAAGAACCCCAAAGAACCAAAGAACCTGAAATAACCCGAAAGAATCTGAAAGAACCCGAAAAAATCCGAAAGGACCCAAAAGAAACCGAAAGAACCCGAAAGCATCCCCAAGAACTTTGAGTTATCCCAAAGAACCCAAACAAGAACGAATAACCCGAAAGGACTCCAAAGAATCTGGAAGGACTGTAAATAATCTTGAAGAGTCCGAAAGAATCTCAAAGAACGAATCCAGAACAACCTAAAGACCGATATGGTACCTCAAAAAACCTCAAAGAGCTCTAAAGAACCCGAAATGACCTAAAAAAATCCGAAAGAATCGCATTGAGCTCGAAAGAACCCCAAGGAATCCGGAAGTAGCCCACAGAACCTTTTAAAACCTGAAAGAACTCGAAAACGCGCATTCATCCACTAATACGATATACGGTTCACTATCTAGAGGGTTGGGGCAGAAGGAGCGCAACTCGTGCAAGCATTTCCACCTTCCAGGATGTTACTGATCCACATATTATCTGGCTCATGAGCCAGATATTATCTGGCCAGAGCCAGATATCACAGTCAGACATTATCTGGCTCGAGTCAGATATCATTTGGCTCGAGTCACATATTATCTGGCTCGAGCCATCAGATAAAAAAAAAGCTTGTGTGGTCTCTCAGCGCTTTCTTCCGTAAGTGTGGTCCTCATTCCCGTTCTAAGTATTTTTTTACCTCTTCACTTTTCTTTTTAATCAATGATAAAGTAAAACATTATCAATCATCACCCTTACATTATTCCTATTTATTATTCGTTATTTGATTTTCACCAACTTGAAAGAAAAGTAAACTTGTCAAAACATCATTCCCCTAGAATTAATAATTTGAATTTCAAGAAATTGTTGATGTTTATTAGAATGCCTGAAAAAATACTCCATCAAGTACGGAGTTGTTATCAAAAAATCAAGTTCTGGTTACTTGGAAAAGTATTATGCCACTAGAAGATTTTTTTGCATTCGCAAAAGTTTATATTATGTGATTTGTACAAAGGCTGTGAGAGCAGTTATAAGCACATCAGGATGTTTTGTCACTATATAGGTCTCTAACAGAAAACGTCATTCTCGTCCATATACAGGGTTATTCACGTTATTCGACACGAAACATTATGGCCTAAGTATATGATTTTGAGAAAGTTTTTTTTCTGGATGGATAGGGACCCTTTAAGGCTACATTTTAAAAATCTTTTCACGTTATACAGGGTGTCCCCAAAACACGAAACGCATCAAAGTTGTATTTTTTTAAATGGAACCCCCTGTATATCAATTGATATTCCAATTCTTTCTTCAATTTTGAACAAAAATTGTGATACAATTTAGGAACATTACTAAATTCAACCGTTATCGAGATATCGCGTTTTAAAAATGGCATTTTTGCAACTTTGACATGCTATAAAATTCAAACTATTCAAGTTAGAGGAAAATGGTTTGCACTTTCCTATCTCAACTTTTCAAGAGCTCTTCTGTCATTTGGATAGAAGGTACTGTCAACTGTCAACTTTTTTCGGCACATTTTTCATTTTTTCACAAGAATGAATTTAATCTCCTTGAATAGCCCTTGAAAAGTTAAGACAGGAATATGCAATCCATTTTTCTCTAACTTGAAAAGTTTGAGTTTTATAGCATGTCAAAGTTGCAAAAATGCCATTTTTAAACAGCAATAACGGTTGAATTTAGGAACATTAGTTGTATTACAATTTTTGTTCCAAATTGAAGAAAGAATTGAGATATCAATAATTATTATACAGGGGGTTCCATTTAAAAAAATACAACTTTGATGCGTTTCGTGTTTTGGGGACACCCTGTATAACATGAAAATATTTTTAAAATGTAGCCTTAAAGGGTCCCTATCCATCCAGAGAAAAAAAAATCAAAATCATATACTTCGGCCATAATGTTTCGTGTCGAATAACGTGTATACATCATTCCCACCCTTCATAGATTTAGAAAAACTTGAATATTATGTGAATATCACGAGCGACTTTTTTTTAAATATTATTGCCAAGGACAGTTCTTTCAAAAAAACATGTCGTCTTCGAGAGATTCATCCACTTGATTATCTTAATATTTTTCATATTTCCAAAACATGTGTCAATCTTGCATGAATTCTCAAATGACTTCCAACTTTATACAGGGTGCCCCACGGTGGATGAGACGTACCTTGGTTGCCGCTTCTATTGGAAAGTGGCAGCAACTTTTATATTTTGAATGGAACACTATGTATATTGTTGCAATTTTAAATTCTTCAGAACTTTCTGGATATATTTCATGCATAATATCCAATATATACCTATCTGTAGCGGTTTCCGAGAAATTAATCAATTTTTGAGACTAAACCGGGAAGACTTGCTGTATTGTTCCTGTGTAAAGAAATATACCGTAAATTATGCAGGATCGTATAAAAATATTTTTTTGTCGTTTGGTATGAAAAAGCTTCAAAGTGCGTTTTTTCAAGTAATAAAACTGTATATTATCAATTATTTTGAAAGCCAATTAGAATCCCTTTCGAATGATATCTCATGACTACATACCTTAATGTTCCTGGTTTCGAAATAAATGCTTTTTTTCATAATAATCTACTTTTCACAGTAGATTGTCATTATCATTTGAAAAATATTTAAACTTGACCAAACTACGAAATAACTTGATAAATAATCATGATTATGATGATTACTTGATTAAGTTACGTTTAAATACTTTTCAAAGGATATATCATGGCAACCCACTGTAAAAAGAAGATTTTGATAAAAAATGCGTTTATTTCGAAAACAGGGACATTTGGGCATCGACATGAAATATCATTTGAAAAGGATTCTAATTGGCTTTCAAAATAATTTATTATATACAGTATGTTCCAATTTTAAAAAAAAAACGCACTTTTAAGACTTATAGAGACAAAAAATTATTTAATACGACCCTGTGTTTATGGAATATTTCTTTACACGGGAGCAATACAGAAGGTATTCCCGAATTACTCTCAAAATGTTTAGTTTCCATGAAGACCAGTGGCGAAGTGTTACGTGAAGTCATCAGGAATAATATTTTTTCGAAAACGCAATATTCGTCGGAAAACGGAGCGTTGCTCATTCAATCCTTTCTCTCTCTCTTTCTTTCAACAGTCTTGTACGCCAGACGGAGATCAAAATATAGCTTGCGTGACGCATGACGTCAGAATGGCTTTTATAAGTATAGTATGGCGGATTTTGAACCGTTATTCACTACATTATTAGTGGCCGTAGGTTGATTTTTCAACCATGAATGGCATCAGTATACTCAATAATCTTGATATTTCTCATATTTCCAAAAAATGTGCAAATTGTCCAAGGGTTTCTATTTATTCACTCGGCGCAAGAAAAAACTTGGCCCATAGGTATATTACCATTTTTCATCAAAGTCGGTAGGCACTGCACGCTACTATAACCTTAAAACATTGCAATACATACTATAATCAGCACTCAGGGCAGGTTGTATAGGTTAAACATTTCTCGGCTAATGCCAGCGCTTGATGAACAAAATGTCTAGAATGCCCAGGTATTCTCATGTCACCTTACACTATCATATTTTCACATAAAAAAAAATACAATGTTGACACAATATGGCAACTCACCGGCCTGAGTTTGTTTAAGTCTGTTGATTGTCTTGTTTATGAAAACAATGACTACTTACTTTGTGAAAAAAACGGCTTCAATCGCTAAAGCAAAACAACAAAAATAGTCAAAAAAGAAAACTTGGAAAAATAAAATTGACGGGTCCGAGGAATAAGTTGAAAATAGCAAGGCAAAAGAGTAGGATTTATTATTTTATCCGCCCATGCTAAATTCATCAGTGAATATTTCGAAAACCAATCTTATGATTTTTGAAAAAAATACTGAATCGACCAAAAAGCGTCCCCCGCGAAAACATTCGTTCGAGCGTTTTCACAAATGCGGCCGAAAAATACCCAAAAACACACACAATTTTAGGTGAAACACCTTAGGTATACAGGGTTCAGAAGTTAATAGTTTAGAAGACTATATACCTGCCATCACATTGGCAAGACACCTACGTTTCAAAGATACAACAGTGGATTCATATTTGACATAACAGTCCAAAACTAGCATGTTATCGATGAGTACATCTTTCTGTCAATGACGAGAGGAAGGAGATACGACAGAAAAACAAAATTTGGTGGGGTTTCTCTTACCTTTTAACGGAAAGCACGAGTGTTGGACAGAGCTCCAGTAAAAGACAAAGTGAACAGCATTTACTATTGTTGTGTCCACATACTCTTCAATTTTCAACATTATAATCCTTTTTCGCGATAGAGTCCATTTTTAACAACTTTTTATTTTGTTTGTGATGTAGGTATACTTTGACATCGTCTGACATGTGTGATTTTTTGGATTTAACTTATAAGATTGAAAAAGAAATGAAAAGAAATCGAGAGAGAGAGAGAGGATTATCAGCGACCTTGAATCTCATTGCACATTTGTCCTAAATATAACAAACCTCCACCCATAAAATAGATCCTTTGATTTTTTGAAACAAACATTTGTAAAGAGTGTTTTCTTTAGGATTGGCTTGAAGATTGATATCTTCAGATACATCCTTCATATTAAATCAATGAAAAATTAACCAGCTATATATACCCTGTATTTCCAAATTAATTCCAGAATTTTTCTTGATGAATGTATCTCCAGGTATTCAAACAAATCATAAAAGCACAGCCAAACATAATATAGATTTTATTATATCTTCCAAACTTTCGTTTATGAAAAATTGTCTAGAAGGAAAACATTGTTTAATACCTACTTATAGTAATGGCATATACAATGTACAGTTGTTTGGCGGTTAGTTGACAATGACTGGGAAATACCATGTAAGCTGAACGTTTTCTCAATGATGATTACTCCCATCATCAACTACCGTCCCCAAAATTCACACAGAAATGGCAGATTTCACAAATTTACTGCAGAAACGTGAATCCTTATTTACTTTCTCGCCTATTGTGACCAACTCTTAATAGTCCGTACTAATGGTTATCCATTATATTTTTCACCCGGTAAAATTTGTCATTTGAACCATTCATCGTTCCAATTTGACATTCGATAATTAATGATTTTTGCGATACAGTTTTCAACTTTTTGTTCGGCAATATTGGAACCGTTACAAATGATAATTTTATTTTGTCTATGACTCATTTACCAGAAGTAGCGGAAGCTCCAATTATTCCACGTTTTTCATTTCGGAAAGGGGTCGATTTAGAAATTCGTCAGCAGTGATAAAGAATCCAGAAAAAACTGGAAGCTCTATCGCAAAGATGGTTTCCACGGTAACCGTTGACCTTACCGGATTGGCTACTAGAAAAGTGTCAATAGACACTCCCACATTTCTGCGGAGATTATAGCAGAGCTGCGAGAGGAGTTTCGCGGCTGCTTGATTTGAACTTCCTTTTTGAATAATTATTATATTCGCTCAAATCATCTGTTCTGGATAGAGTTGATTTCTTAGAAGGTTCAACTGACGTCTTTAAGGAAAGTTTGGCTGGATCAAATATTTTTTTTTCAGAAATAAAATACCCTTACTATTATTTCATTGTCAATCAGCTTTTGTTTTACATAGGTACCTATGTTCCTATGTACATATTTTAGACATGCATTTAGAAGTAAGACTGGTCAGATATATTCTTAAGTGGCCGTGACCGGTGAGCTGAGAGTCCTAAATATAATGTCACGAAAAACATAGTTTTGAAAACATCTCCACAAAATCAGTAAATGAATATTTACCAAGGAGTGTTCAAAGTTGAGAAATTTATTTTAACAGCTTGTAAAAAAAAAGAAGTTGATATACCAGAAAGCACCTGTATAAAAGTTCACTAAGAAAGTAATGGTGAAAGATAAAACATTTTGAAACATCAAAATGTTATACTAGTTATACATAATACTAATACATGATATAATGGACCCATTGCTTGGCCTGCATGCTTTCCGGAGAATTGTACATCATGATTATGAGTAGGTAGTTAATACTCTGGATGAACTTCACTGAACTAGTGACCAAGGGTAAGGAATCTTAATATCTCCAAGGAGCTATCAAGCTGAACAAGAAATTAAAACATCAAAAAATAACAAGGCTTTGAGGTTTTGTAAACTCGACAAAGTGTTTTGAATGTTTGTTTACTTAATTAGATTCGCATTTTACTCCATGCTTAGTACAGGAATACTTGCTCTTGAAATTCAAAGCAGTCTGTAGAACTTAGTGTGATAAAAATAGAATTCTTTTATCGTCAAAATCTTGAAGCCTTGTTCTTTTTCAAAGTTTAATTTTTTGTTCAGCTTGATAACTCCTTTTTCAGAGAAAATATCAAGATTTATCCTAGGACATGTTAACACTTGGTGTTATGTAAAAACTATGGATTTTTTGGAGCAGGGTACATAGAATATCGTTTAAAATGTTGATAGATATACGGGGTATTTCATCAGTCAAAAAATCAGGATGAGCTTTCGGGTTTAGAAATAAGAAGAAAAGTTCCTATAAATAATATGTGTTCGGAAATGCTTCGTTATAGAGCTACAGGGTATTAACGTTTCAATTTATTTTTTATCTTTCAAATAATATTTAACAATTTTTAATTTGATAATAATATGTTCATGCAAACTGTTATTTGGTGGTTTTTGTCATGCGAAATTCGGGCTTGATCTCAGTATGGCTCGAACTTGTAGAGGGCACCACCTGGGGCAAGAATAGGTGTACTGTGAAATTCCATAACGACACGTCGGTCCGTTCTCTGCATAACACGATGAGAAAGCGACGTGTCGCGTAGAATTCCACAGGTAGCCTCTGAACTTATTTTGACTGCTATGTATCTTATACTTTCAAGTGAAAAAACACATTCATTTATCATTTTCATTTTCATACAGCAAAATTTATATTTGGTTAAAGTCGCTAGGAGCAACCTTTCTCGAAATATTTGGATTTAAAATAATCAATACATTTGATTTTGAAACTATGGCAAAGATACATTGGTAGAATACATCAAGTTCGTATCAGTGCTTCATATTTTTTATAAACAAATCATAAAATTCATCAAGTGAGTAGTTTCTTTAATTATTAAAAAAAAAGCTCTGACGCGGGGTTTTTTGAAGCAGCATTTCTGAACATGTTTATAAGCACTTTTTTTCGTATTTTCAATTTTCGAACACAAAAATTAATTTTGTTTTTTTTCGCATTATTAATGAAACACCTTGTATAAAAGATGTTTGCTTAAGACTGTCCCATAGCTAAAGCTTCTATGGATTATGAGGATATTATCTACTTTGCTTATACTTCTATCAATTTGATAGTTATATAGTTTGTGAATCATCATTCATTATATTGAGCAGAAAAAATCAACTCCCTGACAAATGAATGTGAAAACAAGAGATACATCTTCTTTATTTTGTGTTATATCTGACTTCCTCATATTTAAATTTCGGAAACCATTATCATTGTGCGTGACATGTCAGTACTAATTTTTGATTTTAGCAAACTTTCAGTCATTCGCGTGTTACTTAAGTTTTTTTTTTTTTTATTTATGATGAAAACTAAAAATTTTCCGACTCAGGCATGGCGAAACTGAAAAACCCAAATTTTCCTGAAACTATCCAAAATGGACATCTCAAGATCTCTCTCAAGCAGGTATGTTGATACATCGATTCAAAATTCAAATACATATAAATAAAAATTTCTAAATCGACGTAAGTTTTAGAACCGTTGACCCAACCATTTTTTTTAGAAGAACAACGAACAAAAAAAATCAAGTACAAGTTTTTTTACTCATGAGAGACGGCAGAGATGGATAGAATATTGATAATAGTATACTATACTACCAAATTTGTTATTTGTCCAACGGAATTTGCTATTATGCTTATCAATACTTTTGTTTAAACATGTTTCTTTTGCGAATTTTTTTTTTGTGATTTATATAGCTTTGGGAGCTCTATTTTGTTTTTGAGACATTTTCTCATGTTCTGAGTTTTCAAAATATTTTAGAACCCAACGATTTGCGCAAATCTACATTGATGTCATCCGATAAAGTCGAATGATCCCTACAAAAACGTTCCATTAATTTTTGTATCAAGGTTTTCGAGCAAAAAAAAAAGATAATGAATAATATATTTTCTAAATTTAGATCCTTCCTCAACGTACCTGAGTTTCTCATTTGACCCAGGGTGAAAACGTATCGTTTCTCTGATTTTTATTCAAAATGAAAAAGCTACCGGTAAAGTCGGGTTACTTTGGCTCTGGAGGCGGCATCAAGTCTACTTTTTCATTTTTAAAGGCTTTCTTTTGATTTTTCCAGGAGATTCTCTTTGATATAAACCTCTAACAAAGAAACACATTCAGAAAACCTATAAAAAAAAAAGAGAATGAAAAAACAAAACCCTCTATAGGGCCTTTACGGTATGCATTTTTGAAAAATCCATTGAAATTTTAATGTTCTATAATTTTTTTCTCAACGTTATATGCAAATCTTTAAAAGTTTTTTCTAACGTCTTCATTTCCAATTTCAACTGAAGACTGATTTTAGCAAAAGTTCTCCAGGATCATCCAGTCTTGAAAGTAAAAGTCCAGATACCTTAGATTTTGAAAATTTTCTGAGTTCGAAAATTTTTATTACGAGTGGCGACGTATGAACCTAGTTGACATCTCTATGTAGAATGTGTTCCAGCCACAAAGTATTATTCTATGTATTCGTTTGAAACAATTATTTCCATTTGCTCTTTCCTTCGAAACACACGATAAATTAATTGAATTATTCAAATCATTGAATTTGAAGAAAATTAGCGTTCGAAAGAGTTATATCCTAATTTCTATTCTTGATACTTTTTGAGAATATTTAGGCTCATGAACAAACGGGGCAGTTTTAATATTCATAAGTGAATGGGATAAAATTGGTAATGTGGCCTTGATAGAGCGACAGCTTTTAAAGTTTCAATTTTTAATGAGCCTGTGTTAGTTAATCCGATCAGATATTCGGTCCTAGTCATTAGAGACTTTGTTATTATCAAGGCAAAACTTGTGAAGGAATAACTTATAAAGCACTTTACCGAAAGTAACCGGAACCGGACCTAAAGGTATTGAACAAGTTAAAATATCACCAGTGTATGGAGATCGATCGGGTAAAAAATCGCGTAACCGCATTAGAATAGGTACATTACAAAACAGGAAATGGAATTTTTATCTGTGGAAAACCTTTTGACACAGAACAGGGAGGCTAGTGTGACGGTTTGACGTTTTTCGTGTGTCTTGTTTTCAATTTAAAAACGAATTTGTTCGACACAGAGCAAAAAAAATCAATGCCCGCGTGTCAACTTTAAAACGGAAACCGTTTTCAATGAAGGGCCTGATGCTTATCATTTTTTGTTCTCATCGTGTACTAACCGACATTTGAAATGCCAACATTTTTTCTTGTTTTAATCTTGCCCAAGTTATCTACGGCATTGGGGGTGGAAACGAGAGAAGGGGGTAGAGATAAAATAAGGAGCAGGGATGAGAGTGGGGCTCAGCTGGCCGAAGCTCCCGAGCAGAGTGCGAAGTTTCTAAACAATAAACACCCCGTCATACTAATTACTTCGCAAAAGGTCCTTAATCTACTACGAGCCAGTTTTTTCTCCGCTCTTCTTGTTTTACCACAAGCCGTAGTCCGGAGTGATTTATATCGAGCTCGTGAGAAATTAGCAGGGAAGATATACGGGGCATGCCGGAATTAGCAGCGCTCTTCTTAACTTTCATTAAAGAAATTGAGGCTAGTTTAGTATTTTCGTAAGTCTTCTGATGAGTATGATTCTTTGGAATGCAAAAATTAACTTTTGGATTTGATGTTTTGATTTAAATTCAGTTCACGATGCTCACATAAGATTGAAAAGCTGCAAATAACAGAAAGTGTGATAGAGACATGGGGAGATTTGTATAGTCAAGTAGGTACTTTCTTAGAAAATGGGGAACATTCAAATGCCCACATTATTTTTTTAAAATTGCCAATTCAAAAGGGAAATCAAAAAAATTATAAAAAAATGGTACCCACCTACTTTCTGGTATTCATTTTCTCACTAATTTTGTTATATTATATCCAGGGTCTTAAGAACACAAAAACATTGTCAAATTCAGTTGGAACATAATTTGATCGTTAATAACTTTTTTTTTTGTTCATGTATTTTGATAATTTTTTGAAATGATATTCGCCAATATGATCTGGATGTTCCTCCCAACTTGAGCTTTCGAATTTTGGCCAGGATCGAACTTTCGACGTTTTTATGAAATTGGTGCATTTACGCTCGTTGCAAAAACGAACTGCGCTACTCTCAGACCAACTGATATATTTTTAAGAAGGACATGTGGCATGTGTGGGAAAAAATATCCTGAAAATATCAATATTTTGGAGCCATAACCTGAGAAACGATGTTTTTTTTATGATGGTGTTTGTCGGCATTAAATCCATTTCAGTTCACTTTGATCAAGGTTTAGTGAAATTCCATAGCAACGTAGACATGGTTCGATCTTTGGAGAGGAAATCTCGACTAAACAATTGATGGAAAAGAATGTGGGTGAACGAAAACGTGCCACTCCTTCAAATTCTCGAGTAAAAATTGATTGAACGTATTCAATAAAAAAAATTCAATAATTGATTAGTTTAAGTTTTTTGATATCAAAAAGTTCTAAAAAGTCAAACATCCGATAGATCATCAACAAACAAACATCGTTGCTTTGGAATTTCAAAAAATCTTAATCAAAGTGAAGAGTGGAGTGAAAAAGTTTTAATTCCGACAAGCACCATCATACAAAAAAATCCATTCATTCTTAGGTTATGGTTCTAAAATATTCATATTTCCAGGATTCAGGATCTTAAAAAATATATTTGTTGAACTGTGAGTAGCGCAGTTCGTTTTTGCAACGAGCTTAAAAGGACCAATGTCATAAAAATCGTAAGTCCGGTCCTAGCAAGTGATGCTCAATTTTGGGGTAACATCCAGAACATATTGACTAATATTATATCCAAAAATTATCGAAATCCATAAACGAACAAGAAAGTTATCGAGGGTCAAATTATGTTCTTGATTTGGCCCACAGTGTACATACAAGGAAAAATCGCCTTAATTTTTTTTTAAGAAACGGAGTCATATCTCTCCATATCTTCAAGTCCAGAAAGTCGCGTCACATTTTTCGTGTCATTTCAGCAGTTTTTATTCAGTTTTCAAATATAAGCTTTTGTACTGAAAACCACAAAAAAAATGACTGCTGACTCAAAAATTTGTAAAAATTTGTAAATATTTCCGTTATAAGGTACCTATGATAATTACAAAACAAAATGTGTCAGCTGCATCGGAGAAGTGGCGCAAGTTGTCAGCTCACCATGCATACATATGTTACCTAATGTGTAAAAATAAATAAAATCGTGTTATTTGAGCAGAGCCGAAAATCATTGATGCGAAAAACTATTTTTTTTTACAAACGTACAGAAATCTTATAAAAAAGCATACAATTAATCAGTGTTTTTTGCCCAATTACATTATAATATACTCATAACAACTATCTTTTCATAATTCTTGAGACCAATCCATCCTTCACTATGTTGTTACTTTATATTAATCTTGATTGATCAATTGATTCATATCTTCCCATCATCCGCTTGACTCAGATACGATTTTTTCTGCAATGAATTAACGAAATATCGACCGTGCTTGAATTTTGAAGTGATGCGATGAAAAAAACTTCATTGGGAGCATTATTGACATGATACAATATCAATATGAAAAATAATATAAAAGCACTAAAGTAATGTGAGTACGGAGGGCAACATAAAATTAATATGAAACGTGATAAAACCACTTGCGACTATACTTCAAGGGACATCTTCTTTCAGTAATGTGTACTCCCGCTAACAACTCCCAGCTGCCTTTCCAAGAAGAGATGGAAAGCGACATTGATTTGAAATGTAGTTTGACTAGTTTGTGTATGGCCATCTATGAGAGTTGTGAGACAGTAACATAACTTGGAAAGCTGAGTCCCCGTATAGACTTCGGTATATGGTAAGACTGTAGGACATCAGCGCTATCCAGCGAATAAATCTAGAAGTGAAACTCGTTCGATCACCGTATCAGATATTGAACATTGAACGGATCTACCAATATTTATCAAATGAGATCAATCGGAGCATATCGGAGCCCTTTATTATCTGACAATTCTGACATATTATTATTATACATTGTGTCCTCGCCCAACTAACACAGACTATATAAATTTGACAACTTTGCATATATACGAATTTTTAGAGGACCAGGATTTAAAGGTGGTAAATTTAATTTGTTTGAAACACATTCCTCTGATAACTGTGCTAGTTGCGACAAATATGATATATTATATTCGCCATATTTGGCAGGCGAACTTGGTCGGCCATTTTTTAGGTTTGAGAAAGAAACGAAATATTGATTAAGAAAATACGATAATAAAAAACGTCATTTTAAAAAAAAAATTGGAAATATCAGACAAATTATATTTAATAGAGTAGTTTTTGTGTGTAATTGAGATCCTGAGGTTATAAAATTCAAAATATCTGGATTGAAAGTCTTAAATTGCCTAAAAATGCAGGCTCATGAAAATTTAGTTGATAATACAGTGTGTTGTGTGTTCAAGATAAGGATGCACTCGGGAACTATAAGAGATACAGTGCCGGTTAATAGACAAAAACTGCGCATTTTGATACCCAACAAATTTTGAAATTCGAAGCCGTTTCGGAAATATCCGATAAAAACCGAAATATTGCGATTTCGTTTTTATTTTTTTTCAAGCTATTTTGAAAGATATGAAAAAACCGAAAACATTTTTTTATTGGCACTTTTTAAGCTCTACAAATTGACGTTAACAAATTTTCATTACAACGTTTCGATTCCATGGAACCACCATCAACTTTGTTTTTTCTTATGGGACGGAAAAAAAGTACACCCAGTATTAGATTGCGCTTTTCTTTGCGAGTTTAACGATGTAGGACACAATATGGTTACTCATGTTTTTATCTAGAAAAATGGCCACCTGTCAATAATAAAAAACGGGTTGTAGTAAACTGAACAGTATTTAATTCATTATGAACAGTATAATATCACAAGCAGTCAGTATAATATTGTAGAAGACTCAGTATTTCTGTTGAAAATGATAAGTAAAAATGGAATTTTTGAGCAGTAAAAGTATCATTTGGCCGGTATTTCTATGTTCACTATTGTGATTCTAATGGTCAGTAAAAATTTATGAAATGTCAGTATGACTTGGCTGGTAATAATTCCACAAATGTACAGTAAGAAATGATAAATGGCCAGTATGCAATAGTCAGTAATAATTTTAACTAACTCAAACTAACCCAAACTTGATACACATAATACCAATACAGAACACGTCAATTATTATATATAATAATAATTGTAATGTTAACCTAGTGCTAACCAACGAGCCGCTGCATAGTTTTTATCAATTTCGATCACAACACAAACTAACCCAAACTTGATCCACGCATAAAACCAATACACAACATGTCAATTATAATATACAATAATAATTGTAATGTTAACCTAGTGCTAACCAACGAGCCGCTGCATATTTTTCATCAATTTCTATTACCAACACAAACTAACCCTAACCAAGCCAAACTAAATCCGCCTCTCAAAAGAACCTATCTGACTACTTCATCATGACATAAAGGCAGAGTGTTTTCTCTTTACTAAGTTGTGTTTCGTTCCGTTGTAATTTTTTTTGTATTTATAAGAAATAAAATATATGACCAACCATTCATTATTTTACTGTCGATTTATTAATTTGGACTGTCCATTATTTTCACCAGGCATTTACTAATTAATTTGATCGTTTTTTTATGATACTGACTCTTGATTATTTATGTCTACCATTTATTATTTTTACTGACCACTTCTTTATGTTACTGACCCTTCGTTATTTTTACTGACCATTTCTTTATATTACTAACCGTTAATTATTTCAACCGACCATTTATTATTATACTGACCATTTATTATTTTTACTGACCACTTCTTTATGTTACTGATCCTTCATTATTTCAACCGACCATTTATTATCATACTGACCAAGGGAAATAAAATAATGGCAAAGAGTACTGTCCATAAAATTGAAATACTGACCATTTAATTTGTTGCCATAAAAAACAAACAGTAGGTACTTCTTGGATGAACTGTTCAAAGTGTCCGCTATTCATGGTCAAGCAGTGTCCTGAACGGCAATAAAAACTAAAATGAAATTTTTTGGTTAAAAAAATTAACAATGAAGTTGGACACGTCGGAAAATTGGTTGTCACTGTTATATACAAGGCATGTAAAAAGTATCACTTTCTAATAGATCAAAGCATTTTTGGAGTATTTTCCCAAGTTATTCTGGCGTAATGGATGGACTAACATAATCTCTAAGCACCAAATTTTATCCACGGCAAGTTTCAGTACTTTGAACAGAACCACTGCTAACATGGGATTGAAAATTTAACATGGGAATCCCTATGTTCCACCTTAAAAAAAACGCACTGTATTTTTGATCTGATTTATTCTGCTCTGTTAAATACATATAATAATATTTAATATTCTTTAAAATAAAATATGTTGTGTTTTTAGACTTTAAGAGAGCGTTTGAAACAATCAACAGACAATTGTTATTGAAAAAACTGTTTAAAATGGGTCTGAGAGGGAGGGTCTATGATTGGTTGAAATCATACTTAATGGACAGGAAGCAACAGGTTAAATTCAATGGCAGCATCTCTGAAGAAGCAAATGTTGATTTTGGAGTACCACAAGGTACAATATTAGGACCACTGCTGTTCATCATGTATGTAAATGACATTTTTAAAACTGTTAAACACTGTCAAATGAAGTTATTTGCTGATGACACCATGTTATATATTTGTGGTGCAGATATTCATAATATGATTGACAAACTGAATAATGATTTGTCCAATTTATGTACTTGGTTAAGTGACAATTCCATGGCAGTCAATGTGAACAAGTGTAAATATGTTGTTTTTGGTACACCAGGTTTAATTCGTAAATTTGATGAATTTAATGTCAATATTCTGCTGCATGGACAGAAATTGAATAGGGTAAGAGTTTTTAAATATTTAGGAGTGTTATTAGATGAAAATCTTAATTTCAATCAGCATTGCGATTACATTTCATCAAAAATGTCCAGAAAAGTGTATTTTCTGCAAAGAATAGGTAAACATTTGTCACCCTACATTAGAACTCTTCTATATAAATCTTTGATAGCCCCTCATATACAATATTGTTCTACAATATTATATAATCTAAACCAAGAAAAATTGAAGCAACTTCAGAAAATACAGAATCGTGCCCTTAGAACTATTTTACGATGCAACAGATATACTCCAGTTAGATTAATGTTGGAAACAGTAGGGATCATGAGTGTTCAACAAACTATCTTGTATAGAACCTATGTTATGATATACAAAATAAGAAATCACATAGTACCTGATTATTTGTCAAGCGAGTTGTTATTTGTGAGTGATGTACATAGCTATAACACCAGAAATACTTCAAATTTTTATGTGCAAACAACTCGTTTGACAAAAACCCAATGCAGTTTGTTTTTCAAAGGACTGACACAGTTTAATGCTCTTCCATTACACATCAGAAATATTGAAGAGATTGGAACTTTCCAAAATTCACTAAGGGATTTTATCTTTGATATGTAATTGTTCTTTTCAATGATGTTTTTCATTTTTATATTAGTATGTTATATTTTATTGTCCTATGTTTTTTATACACTAATGTATTCACATGTACCTAAGTATTGTATTTTTTTGTAAAGCTATGCTTAATAAAGGTTCATTCATATATAACGGTCTCTAAAATACTGATAAACATATTTGTGTTACTTGGGCGGGAAAAGGAGAAAAAAAAATGAATCTAAATTTCATCATGCGGGGTTCAGCCCTGCTTGGATGGAAACTAGTTTGTGTCATAATTTGAGTTTTCAAAATCAAGTATGTTCTGAAAATTAACCCAAAAGCTAATAATTATCTCACGACGTAGCTTCTTTTATAGGAGAGAGGACCAAATGTTTTTGAAAAAAGTTGTTCAGAATGAAAAACTGAGTGAGAATGCAAAATTTCAAAACCCTACGCCTACTTTGATATTTTATATTTTTCCATTCCAAGTTTTCAGAATAGCATGGAAATACATTTATTCTTGATATTTTGAACATTTATTTGTGTTTTCTTGGTTTTTAAATACTTTTATCATTTGCAGAATTACGTTATAATTAATTATTATTTATCATTAAAAAGAATTTGCTGATGAGCTTTTTTTATTTCTTCAAAATATCAAAATAGGCGGAAGGTTTTTAAATTTTGCATTCTCACTCTTCATTCTGAAAAACTTTCTTTAATAACATTTTGTCGTATCACCTATAGAAGAAGCTTTTTACTAGGTTCCTTTATCTATGGATAAGTTTCCATTTTATGCATCCACTTGTCACGACTCACGACTCGTCACATGCAGATTCTTAATCCCTGTTCTTCACAGATTGAAGGACAATCTCTTGTCGGTAACGGAATACCTCAAACTTACCGCTGGGACATCAACTGTAAACTAAGATGGGGATGCCGCTATACCTGTAGACAAACTTCAGCATTCTACGTACCACACTTTCTTATTTGATTGGTTAGGCTGGTACGCTATCTTAGGAGTAACTGAGGATTTGAAATCCTAAAATAACATCGTATGAGGTTAATATGGGGTAGGTAGTAGGCAGTAGGCGGCTATCTAATTGGTCAAAATACTTCATAACACTGATTTTCGTCGGAGCCTTGGTACCCTTTTTGAAGACCAGCTGTGGGATTATGTCAATAATAGACATAGACATTGACATAGACATAGACATAGACATGGACATAGACAGCCCCTGTCTATTTCTTTGGTCATTACGTATGATATTGTCTATGTCGATCGTTTATATTCGTTGAGGTATCCGTAAATGCTCGGTATAAGTTATGAAGCTACTATCAAACCTAAGAACGTGGGTTATTTTTGGTTACAAATGAAATTTCCCTAGAAATTTTCCCAGTTGTCTGTTTTCTGCTGTCAAGCCAAGCTGTCATTTTTGAAATTTATCAATTCAATCAAATAATGGTATTGATTGAATGGTATTAAGTTTCTTGTTTCACATAAATACTGTATGTACGCGTTAAAGGTATCCCCAAAACCATCATATCTATTGGTCAGTTTCAAAAGGCAGTTATTTTCATGCAATGTGAATAGGTATCAATCTTATTCCAGCTAGTTTTGGAAAACCAAAATAACAATAGTACCCACTGAATTTAGGTCCATCACTATCAAGAATTAGTGCATATTATAATAACTTTTTTGAAATGTTATCAAAACACTCAAAGTCCTCCCATTTAACAAGACTTTTTTGCACAAAACCCATGCCGTTTAATTGATTTCTCAAAATGTCCCATTTTTTGTTTTGGGACAACCATCTGAAGCGTGCCCCCCAAAATGGTTTACAACTATAGCTCGGGGTTGTCCTCCATACCCATAGTTTATCATGACCATGACCTCCCATTGCTCGGAACTTGTCTTATTAATTTCTTTTTCCATTCTTTAATTAGGTATATCGAATTCGTTGGGTTTAAGTAATCGTAAGTAGAAATTTGACATAGGTACCTATCTTGAAATAATGAAATACAGTGAACGCTCACAATTGATCAACATTATTGCTTTTTTGATTAGGCTATACGCGAAAAAAACCACCGGACATTTACATAAACAAAACATTAACATAACCTCACTACCTCGCACTCACTGTCGATTTCTCATGTCTATCGTTGGACTGAAAAAGGTACATCCTTCAACGCGAGAGCGATAAGGATGCATATACTGAGAAAGCCCAAGATTCCTCTTTCTATTCTATGAAATTCGTAACAACTCGAGAACCAGCCGAAGGCATACGAAGTTCCTTATATAATCGCGACTGGATTAGTCATAGCCAAAGACATGTTCAATATGTCCAAACTCCTTTCTAAATCTCATGTCGTCAATATACCTGCGCAGTTCTCTGTCTGAAGTCTTTGACTAGAACTTTAAAATCGCAGGGCTCTCGACAAATGATAAATATTAGATTGATATGGCCACAAAAAACAAAAAGAATTGCCCAAGTCTGCTTGAAGACAATATTTTCATTGCTGGTCCTTTCATCCGTTTCCCATCCCTTTGAACCGCAGATGTTATCCAGTGGAACTTGTTTTCCAGATTTTTACCATATCACATTCTTTCTTGTACGATGCCGACCTAATGTTTTCACACTGATCTAAGTGAAGTCGTTATGGAAACCCAAATCACCATATCCATTCTTTAACCAATACATCAGCGTCTCAGTTGCCGTACTCCAAGCAAACACGTTTGGTCGGCAAGGTACGTATTTAATGATGGCAACGTTGGCATCATGATGGCAAATTATTGTTTGTGCATTATTTGCAAAATATTAACAACTGCAAACATGTATTGTTTGCCAAATGAGAAAAAGGTATTGGCACATTACCTATATGTAGAAAGGCAAATGTCAAATTTTCAAGATGCCTGTAAATCCAAGCTACATTTTCTTTTTACAGTAGCCAATGCTTTCTAATAGCCTTGCATACAGCTGGTGGTCTACATGTAAGGATTTTTTATCAATCAGTGAGTAAATATGAAACGAGACTTTATATTTATTCCAAGAAATGTACTTTTAGACTGAAACGCTGCCAATATTTTCAGTTTACAATGGGGTCGTTGCACTATATCAAAATCAAAGCTGATTTTGTGTAGAATATATAACTGTGGGTTTCTTAATAAAATGGGTTACATGAATTGGCCAAAATAATGCACAACATTTAAACTAGGCCTCTTTGAAATAAATAAGTCCATCAACCTGGGCCCATTGTCGCATTGACGTCACAGATCAATATCCTTTATCCGCTTGACACTGAAATGCACGCGCGCTGCTTGATACAAATGCGGCGTTGCGAGATGTACTATTGATGGTATTTTAACAAGAATTACTAGCTCAATATGATGAACGAAAGATAATCGATACATTTAGGTTAACTTTAAAATGGATGGTAAATAATGTGATTTAATACAAAAATTAACCAGGAAATTATACGACACCACCCAGACTGGGTTTTTATGATACCTTTGACCGTATCATAAAACCCTCAAGATATTTATTTTTCTCAGACCCAAATTAATGCAGACGCATAGAATAGTTATTTATCAGACGTAGGGATAAACTCAAAGACACAATTCTTTGAATTTATCCCTACGTCTGATAAATAACTACCAGGAGCGTTGCATACTAAACAAAAACTGCAAATATTGGTACCTGCAAATTAAAGCTGGTAGGCAATATTATTTATTGGCCCATTCTTTTTTGACGATATTGAATCGTATATAAGCAAAGTTGATCCAAACCACGAACGTGAATTCGAAATTGAGAAATCCCTAGAATAAAACACGCTTTACACTCGACCCCAAGCAAAAAGCATCTCGGCAACGTTGCGTTCTCTACAGTTATCGACCCACGGGAAGAGCTGCGCCGGATCCAAGAAGCGACGCCATATTTTGTCGTACACGCGTCATCATTTAAAAGGCTTAAAAGGACTGTTGACAAACTTCGACGCTAGTTTATGCCCTTAAAAATCGATAAAAAAAAAAAAAAAAAATACGGGTCTAATATTTTTGATTATATTTTCAGAATATGCAATAAAAAAAGTACGTGCAACGACCCCATTGACATTTGACAAATGCGCAGACGCAGATGCCAGTCTCCGTTCGTTTTAAACTTTAAAATTTAAAGTTCGATGACTTGTTTATTGGTGCATTGGATGTTAGAACAAGAATAAGTACGGATTGAATTGAAACAAATTCATTCACATTATACAGGTGGTTATTCGTGAATCTGATTACGTTCTAGAGCTTGTTGGGGAGAGAGCCCAAAAAGCTACATGCATGCATGCTACAAAAGAAGGGTTGTCCGACTCCATTGGACACGACTTGGCTCAGATATCAACATTTAAAAGTGTTATCAACTGGACAGTATTGGCAGGACGAAATAATTAAAAAGCCCCCCTTTCATGCTTTCAGTGGTGTCGTTCGACTTATTTGTGGTAAGAATTTAACGTTTTATGTTTAACTTTTTATAATATATGATGCATCAACTGATAATGTAACATCTTCTAATACTTGATCAAAATACTGTTTTTATATCAACAATGGTATGAAGCATAGGTGAGCGTTTACTAGCTCAATATACAGTGTGTCACATTTTCATAGCTGTCCAATGAGCCGTTTCGGATTTAATGGCGAAAACAAAATCCGCCATTTTCGGTTTTTCGCCGATATTTCCAAAACCAATTGACCGATCGCAAATCTGGAACCGAATATCGAATGCACTAAGTTATCTCTAAGACTTTCTCCATTTAACCTTTGCTGTAGGTATAATAGGAGCCAAGATCCCTGTATAGAGAACCGAATCTGGGACACACTGTATACATTGCAAAAATCTGCCATTTAAGCACTTAAATATGGAATCTCCATTTTTTTATTGCAGACTCCGTCAAGGCTAATCCACTTCTAGTCAACAATTTTACGTTATTTTTGAAGGCCTCGCATAGGTAGACGCACAAACACGAAAATACAATGGATGGCATTTTGTTTTAGTAACTGTTTTCCTAACCACACTTTTTCTATATTTGAACTGAAATATGCCAATAAATATAATGCACTGAATTGGTGGTGTTATTTTTTTACTCCTTGACATTTGATGGTGAAGTAGTGATTTGCAGGCAATGCCATTATTATAAAATTACATTGCAGTCATGACATGTTTACTGGGCTAGTCTATTACATGCAAGAAGTTGTACTTTCCAACTCCAGACGCAGGTTGCATTTGAAAGATCCAGTGAACAATTGCTGGTAGGTAGCTGAAATTGTACATTTCTTGCATTGATAATCAAAAGCAGGTTGGCAATTGACCAGTAGAAACGCTTCCTCAATCTTTTAATGGTTTTTGCAACTCTCAAGTGATCTATCGCGGAAGGCTAGGTACCTTGCATTACTACTTATCATCTACTTCAGGGTATTACGATCCGAGTTTCTAGAAGTATTGTATTGTTATTTAGATCACCATTGAGAGTCAGGTCACGATGCAGCCACAAGCAATAGTATATGCCGCGGGACTAAAGTAGCACTTTTAATCCCTGTTGTGAAAATCCTGTATTGTTACCTGTTACTTCTACTGATATTGTCTATGTCATGAGCTCTGTTATTCCTTAAAGTTGTCATAAAGCCCATAATTTGTGAAGGCTTAGAAATCATCACAATTTATTAAGCGAAATACTCATAATGGACAGATTTCTGAAACCAGAAAAGCTTGATAAATCTCCAAACAAGCCACACGCCGATCAGGAATGAGAACACTGGTTTAAGAGGTTTGAAAATTTCATTTCATCTATAGAAGACTTAAAAAATGATATTAAAAACTATACTGAAACAAACTATAAAATATTTAGTGTTAAGAAGAAAGAATCAGGAGGTTCAAGTGAAGTGCTTTGAAATATGAAGTGTATAGTGATCATATATTTATATATATATATATATATATTTTATTAGTGGGGGTGTTATAGTTAGTGGTACAAGTTATATAGTGATTCTCTTTTGGTGTTGAATATAGTGTTGATATCAATAGTGATCGTGCAGGATGGCTACGCTTCTGATTTCCGACCTCAAACATCTCCAGGCCAATGAACTACTGTTCCTCCTCAAAATTCGTGGTGTCAATTTGAGCGCAAATAATCCGGTGACACAGATGAGAGATTCCCTCAAACAACTGATGTCATCGGAAAAAAGCGGAAATAGCATTTCAACCACAGCAGTGACAGAAGACTTTGAGGAGGAAGTGAATGATGTCGAGGAAAAGTACAACCAACTGGCAACATCATTAGATGATTTGGACACAGGTCATAAGAAAAGGAAGTTCCAAGCTAATCAAAGATTTTTACTCACCAGAGTTAACAGATCAAAACCTGTGGGAAACGAACAATCTGAAAAGAAGGGAGAATGATTGTCAAGAGTTCTAGCGTTGGCGTTAATGACAACGTTTGACAGAAGTCTTAGAAGGTCAAACAGGAAGAAAACAAAAATCTCGGAAATTACTCTCCTGGAGACAGAGGACAGTAACGAGTCGGATGAAGAACAAGGCTCTGAAGTCGATGATCCGGAATTCCCACTGAATTCCACAGCGATAGAGTCACCACCATTAGGAGTTGGCATAAAACCGATCCCATTGTCACAATGGAATGTACGATTCTCAGGCGAACCCAATGACATATCGTTAAACTTTTGGCGTCCACCAAGTCCACGCCCAACAGCGCTAATATTGCAAACATTGTCGAATGTCCAATCACAATACGATGGAATGCAGGAGACTGGCAAACAAACGATGCTTTGGATGCGGACAAGTCGGAGCAACCAAATGGACATGCAGTAACCATTGCTTAAAAAACGGCAGAAGAGGACACGAGTAGGTCGTGACCTGTCCTTTTTTCGCAAACGGCCAATGAATGTTCCAACAGAACAAAAATAATAATAGATTACATATTAGAGCAACATGGAAAGGATAAAAGGCCACATCTGACTGTTCAAATCCTGCATGGGAACTCCAATATACTAGAACTACTCGATCCAGGAGCAACCAGAACCATCTTGGCCAAAAATGGTTGGGAGGCATTGAAAGGCTTGGGACTTCCCCTAGAACAGAAGGAAATAACCTGTACGGTAGCTAACGGCAAATCTGTTAATGCACTGGGAGTGATGACATTACCTTTTACCGTAGCAGAGAGAACGTGTGTGATGGAAGTGGCGATAATTCCACAATTAGCTCATGTTCTGATACTAGGTAGTGACTTCTGGAGAAAAATAGGACTGGTACCCAATCTGAAAGAAAGAACATGGATCTTCGCAGACACTGTAGGGACTGTGAGTCAAACAGGCAATGTGACGGACGTATCTCTTCTTACTCACGGCCAACGGTTGGAACTGGACAAAATGATCGAGGAAGGCTTCCAGGGAATGGATAAACTCATTAGATGTACCAATTTGGTGTCACATAAAATCGTAACCTCAAGCCCTCCGATTAGACAAAGATACTATCCGGTCAATCCCATCGTACAAGCACAAATTGACAAGGAATTAAAAGACATGTTGGAAAATGATGTTATTGAGAAAAGTAACAGTCCGTGGGCAAGTCCAATAGTCCTGGTCAAAAAGAAGGATAATACGTATCGATTTTGTGTAGATTACCGCAAACTGAACTCCGTGACAGAAAGAGACTCACACGCGATCCCTCATATCGCTGAGCAAGTTATCAAAAGCAAGATTCCCATCTACGTTAGACATCAAAAGTGCATATTGGCAAGTCCCCATGAAAGAAAAATCAAAAAAGTATACTGCTTTCATAGTACCGAATCGAGGACTATATCAATTCGGTTTGCACAACAGTAGTGCAACATTTCAAAGGCTAATGGATACAGTCATTGGACCCGACTTGGAACCATATGCGTTCAGTTATTTGGACGACGTCATTGTATGCACAGAAAGTATCGAAGACCATATCAGAATTTTGAAAGAAATCTTGTACCGATTCAAAGTAGCAGGAATAACAGCCAACAGAGAAAAATGCCATTTTTGTCGTAGTGAGATAAAATACCTAGGATTTGTAATCGATTACCATGGTGTTCACGTCGACCGGGACAAGATAGAAGCCATTTTAAAAATCCCTACACCCAAGACAGTATCAGAAGTTCGAAGAGTACTAGGCACAATATCCTGGTACCGGAAATATATAAGGAATTTTGCAGACTCAATGCAACCGTTAACAGACTTGCTCAAAAAGAACAGGAAATTCACTTGGAGTGAGAAATGCGATGAGTCATTTCAGAAAGTTAAGGAAATTTTGGCATCAGCACCGGTACTAAACACACCAGACTACAACTTACCTTTTGTACTACAGACGGATGCAAGTGGGTACGGCATTGGAGGCGTTCTATCTCAGCCTGGACCAGACGGAAAAGAAAAAGTGATATGTTATATGAGTCGATCCTTGTCAAAGCAAGAAAGAATATGGAGTACAACGGAGCGAGAATGTTTGGCAGGATTGTGTTGTTTAGAGAGGCTTCGAGAATACCTGGAAGGAGTAGAGTTTGCAGTGATTACAGATCACGCGTCATTGGTTTGGCTCCAAAATCTGAAGACAATACAGGGCAGACTAGCGAGATGGATGGTCAAATTGCAACAGTATTCATTCAAGATACAACATCGGAAAGGTAAAGAATTAGTCGTCCCCGATATGCTATCCAGAGCAGTTCCACAAATCGACACAGGCACAACGAGAGAGCAGGACGGACGGTATAATAAAATGGAAGATATGGTGCTGAGTCAACCACAAAAATACCCATCATGGACGCTTATGGATAATAAGCTATTTAAACATATACCCTCGTCACAGCCTTTAGACGAAGAGGATTCTTGGAAAAGGGTGCTGCCAAAGATGGAGAGACAAGCTGTTATCAAGCAATGCCACGACGTGGAGTTAGGACATTCGGGAACTTTTAAAACATTACACAGAGTAAGTCGAAAATATTATTGGCCGAAGGTGAGATGGGACATTGCTCAGTACGTGAGAAAATGCGTCACGTGCATCCAACAAAAACCGGAACAAAAAGTACCTGCTGGATACATGCTATCGAGATCTATCACAGACAAGCCATGGAAGAGAATATGTCTGGATTTAATTGGACGATTTCCAAGGGGTGTACACGGCAATAAATACGCACTAGTGATCGTTGATACATTTTGTCTCATAGAACCGCTCAGAAATGCAACCAAGAATAGCATCATAAAGTATCTGAGAGATCATGTATCACATTTCTCTGGGGTACCAGAAGTAATAGAGCAACCCGTGGGGGTTGCTGGTCCCCTATCGGGCGCCTCCCCAGGTGGCGGATAGGGGAATGCCTCCCAGATATGGGAGGTACCGGGGAAATTAAATACCCCGGAGCGGACCAAAACCAGCACCTAGGAACGATGTGTGACAAACCTGAGGACTTTGTACCCCAAGTGAGTTCCAATCTCACCGTTGGTTCCGACCGGGTGGAAGCCCCGGTGGCCAACGCTGGCCACACGGATTTTGGGGAGGGGCCAATCACACGTTCTGGCATCCGAGGAACAACCAAACCTCGATGTAACTCATGAACCAACCACGGGTAACCAGGGAAGCAGTGATGCAATCCCCGGTGCCGGTGTATCTGCCATTAGTACAGGCGTTGGCAACATCAGCCTGAACAAAATGGCAAAGCTTTCCGGAGCCCAGCGAAGGAAGCTTGCGATCCAGAGGGCTAAAGCCGGGAATAGAACCCTCCCGAATAGCTCAGGGAACACTAGGAAACCTGATGCTTGGGCCTCAGAGCCTGGAGCATCAGGTAAACCTAGGACCCCTGCAAACAAATCCTCTGCAAAGAGGGGTCGCTCTGAGGACAACACACTAACCCCAGAAAAAAGCGCCAAGAAAAGGTCACGGCAGGGGGATGCTGAAGTAACACCCAGTACATCAACTGGGGAAACTTACAGCGAAACCCTAGCCGGGCTTAGAATGGCCATCACTTCCGAGAAATATCCGGATGAAAGCTTCACTGAGGAGCAGTGTAGAGGCCTACAACAGTCTCTACTCCGGGAAGTGTTCAAATGCGAACCCGGAACTGGTCCTCAGTTCAAGAACAGCAGCTCCAGAGGTGAGGCGATTTATATCACTTGCGCCAATGAAGCTGCCAAGACTTGGCTGCTGCGGGTGGTTCCAGGCTTCAGCCCCTACGAGGGAACCAGTCTTCGGATTGGCCTAGCACACAGAGTGGTGCCAGTCGTGAGGGCTGCTGTCTGGATACCGACAAAATCCGCGGGAATCAAGGAACCGGCACAAGCTCTCCAGTTCCTCAAAACCCAGAACATGGGGCTGAAGACCGAGGACTGGAGAATAATCAGCCACAAGACGGACAATGAGGGCATGACACTCATTGTCGGTCTTGACAGCAGATCTCTGAAGGAGCTGCAAAACCGGAATCTCCGGGCCTACTTTGGGTTAATGCAGATAACCTTCAGACTTCTCAAGAAGGAGGCTCCCGATGCTGAGGGTAATACAAATAAACCTTCAGCACAGTAAGGGAGCATCTGCTGCCCTTTGCCAACAGCTGGCAAAGAAAAACATAGACCTGGCCATCATCCAAGAACCCTGGATCACGAAGGGAAAAATAGCCGGTCTAGGAAACACTGGAGGTAAGATCTTTTACAAGGAGCAATCAACAGGTAACGTGAGAGCTTGCATATACGTGAGAAACGGAGTGCAGGCTCTCAATATTAAAGAACTAAATTCCAGGGATCAAGTAGCCGTCCAACTAAGCTACAAAGAGGAAGGAACCCAGAAGAACATCATAATAGCCTCGGTTTACCTTCCCTACGATAACTAGTGAATCACTGTGGGCAGAGAAACCTACAGTGTATAATAGGTATGGACGACAACTCGCATCACACCATCTGGGGAAGCAGCAAAATCAACAAAAGAGGTGAGTCTTTATTGGATTTTATTATAACCCATGATTTGGAGATTCTAAACAAGGGCAACAAGCCTACTTTTGCGAACTGCATACGGTCGGAAGTTATTGATGTCACTCTGTCCACCTCCCGTATTAATCACGATATCCACCGGTGGCGCGTATCCGATGAACCATCCCTGTCGGACCATAGGTATATACTGATGGAAATCAATAGTATTGACAAGCCGTCAGAAATGTACCGCAACCCACGCAAAACGAACTGGACTGAATACCGGGAGGAGCTGGAGGCGAGGTTGAGCGGGATCAAGGAACGTATGCGTAACAGATTTGATGTTGAGGTGGTAGCAGAACAACTACAAAACGCTATAATTTACTCATACCATCAAAGCTGTCCGCTAATCCGGCGTTCTTCATGCAAGGACACAACCTGGTGGAACGAGAAACTTGACAAGATGAAGGGGGAAACACGCAGACTCTTCAATGTGGCCAAGAAAACCGGTGAATGGGATGAATACCACCATACTCTGACGAAATACAACAAAGAAGTAAGGGAAGCTAAGAGGAACTCCTGGAGGAAGTTTTGCACTGAGGTCGAAAAAACCTCGGAAGGCGCACGCCTCCAGAGAATCCTAGCTAAAGACCCCCTTCCACCAATGGGAACACTGAAGAAACCAAATGGGGAATACACGAAAAATGGCGAAGAAACCATTGAGACAACTACTCACGGCACACTTTCCAGACTCGACCATAATCAACTCGCAACAGGGAGTCAACTCCCTATCTCCTGAGATCCTCCGGATGAGAGGATCAAGATATGATTGGGTCATAGCCCGACAGATTGTGACACCAAATAGAATCGAATGGGCCATAAACTCATTCGAACCATACAAAGCACCTGGATGCGATGGGATAATACCGGCACACCTGCAGCAGGGCGAAGCCCAACTCATATCGATGCTTTGCCAACTATTCAGAGCAAGCCTGGCAACGGGACACATACCCATGATATGCAAACTCTCACTAGTGGTCTTTATACCGAAACCCGGGAAAGATAGCTCTCAGCCCAAGGCATTCAGACCAATAAATCTCTCGTCGTTTCTACTCAAAACGATTAAGAAAGTGATTGAAAGGCACATTAGGGAGACCTCCCTAATAGAGAGGCCACTACACAAAAACCAAAACGCCTATCAACCTGGTAAATCATGTGAAACTGCTCTGCATGAACTTGTTCATAAAATAGAGCAACCACTGAACAACCAAGGAGTTGCCCTAGCTGCATTCCTTGATATAGAAGGAGCATTTGATCACACCTCCTTCGATTCTATGACCACCGCAATCAATCGGCGTGGAATTAAAGACACAGTTTGTAGGTGGATAAGAAACATGCTGAAAGGTAGGAGAATTGAAGCAGCTATGCTTGACAAAACTGTAACTATAGAGGCAGCTAAAGGCTGCCCCCAGGGTGGAGTCTTGTCCCCTCTCCTCTGGAACCTAGTCGCAGATGAACTACTGGTAGAGTTAAACAGCAAAGGTTTCTACGCCCAAGGCTATGCCGATGACGTAGCAATACTTATCACTGGCAATCACACCAAGACAATATCAGAACTGATGCAGACAGCTCTGACAATCGTAGAAGATTGGTGCAGGAAGGTGAACCTGAAGGTCAATCCTGAGAAAACCTCCCTGGTCAGCTTTACGAGAAAGAGGAAGACAGCGGAATTATTCAAACCCATGTTCTTTGGACAAGAACTGCAGGTGGTAAGAGAAGTCAAATACCTAGGCATCATCCTGGATGACAAACTCACATGGAATTCACACCTACAGAAAATAGTGAATCGAGGTAAATCCACAATAATGGCAACAAAAAGAGCGTTAGGAAAGAATTGGGGCATAAATCCGCGCATGGTACACTGGCGCTACTGTACCGTGGTAAGACCCACCCTTGCTTATAGCTCTGTTGTCTGGTGGCCGAAAATCGAGCAGCGACAGGCAGCCACGGAACTTGCAAAAGTTCAGAGGCTAGCATGTCTCTGTGTAACGGGAGCCATGAAAACCACTCCAACACTTGCGATGGAGGCCATGCTTAACCTACCTCCTTTAGATATCTATATCAAAATGGAAGCAAGAATGGGAGCATATAGACTTAGCAAAACCGGGAACTGGAGCCACTCAAACTCCCAAGGACACACTAAGATAACCAGCACAGTCACGAACCACTTAGTAACAATGAGGAGTGATATCATGTTGAAAAATATCAACTTTAGCACGTCTCCTAAGACCAAGCTGATATGGGAAGAGGAAACGGTGAAACAACTCCGGATGGCTAATGGGGCAATATGGAACACAGACTGCTCCAAAACAAGCCGGGAAACTGGTGCCGGAATCGTAGGTGAAAATCCAAAGTGGGAAACATGTGAACCACTCGGGATGTATGCTACAGTTTTCCAGGCAGAAGTACATGCAATAAACGTATGCGTGCAAGAAAATCTCAGGAGAGGCTACAGAGGAAGGAAAATCCTTATCCTTAGTGACAGCCAAGCCGCAATCAAAACCATCTCTTGTCGGGAAACCAAATCCAAACAAGTCATGGACTGTCAGCAAAACCTTGTCACACTGGGAGTATCTAACGATGTTACTCTTGGATGGATACCAGGACACACAGGGATAGCTGGGAACGAGCGGGCGGATCTACTAGCACGCAAAGCTGCAAACACACCACTTCTGGGACCAGAACCTGCTATTGGTATTACAAAATCCTCTGTGAGAGGTTGGCTGAACTGTTGGTCCAAAAAACAACAGAAAGCTAGATGGTGCCAATCACCAGGTCTGAAACACAGTAAATTAATGATGGCAGACGAGATCGAATCATCATTTTCTGGAAGCCTACTGCAACTCAGCAGGAATCAGCTTAGGAAAGTAACAGGTATATTAACTGGACACTGCACTCTAAGGAAACACATGCATATCATGGGTCTTTTCAACGAGGAACCCATATGTAGGCTGTGCAACGAGGAGGAGGAAACAGCCTCCCACATTGTATTCGAATGTGAAGCGCTGGCGTACTGGAGAAGAGATAATGGGGAATTCACAACCACTCCTCGAAGGACGGACAGGGAAACAGTAGAACGAGTCATAAACCTTATTCGGGCAATGGAGCTCTTCGACTGAGAGACAGGCACAGAGAAGATACAATAAGCCCAACTAGAGGCTGCGGTGTCGGGGCCAACAGCCCGAAACTCGTAGCATCTGTACTTCAGTAATCAGTGATCAGTAATATAGCTAGATAATGGACCTCAATTCATCAGCAAGGAATTCAAAAACCTATGTAGGGAGCATGATATAAAACTATCCTATAATCCAGTCTATCACCCACAAGCCAATCCAGCCGAAAGAACAAATAGGGTCATTAAAACAATGATCGCTTCGTATATTCATGACAATCATAGAGTATGGGATGAGAAGCTATCGCAAATCGCTTGTGCTATCAGATCTAATGTCCATGAATCAACGGGCTATACTCCATATTTTCTGAATTTTGGCAAAGAGATAATCATGTCCGGCAAAGAGTATGCGAAGAAATCTCAGTTAGAAGAACATCTACAAAAATATATTAATCACCATAACATCAGTACTGGAGATGATAATAATAATCCACACGTAAAACACACCGTTAATTTGATAAGATTCAAAGATATTTTTGAAGAGGTCAGGATGCGTTTGAAAAGATCTTTCGAAAGACAGAAAAAGTATTATGATTTACGCAGACGACCGTACGAGTTTGAAGCAGGCCAAATGGTATGGAGGAAAAATTACGCATTATCAGACGCTGCAAAGTTCTGCAGTGCTAACTTGGGGAAGAAATTTATTGGGCCGTTCAGGATAAAAAAGAAGATATCTCCTTGGACATACGAACTATGTGATGAAGATGGAAATAACAAGGGTACCTGGCACGCCAAGGACCTCAAAGCTCACTTCGTCGACGCCTGATTAATTTCAAGAAAACAACAAACTAGCAACAAAAAAAAATTAAATGAACTATTTAAAAGGTGAAGGGGTGGTGTTGTAGCAGATTTTTTTGTCACAATAAGAAAGTGATCCTCGCAGGGCCCAGTTACCTGTGTCACCCAGGGTGAGGGTGACAAAAGGATTCAGGACTCAAATAAAACCAGTGCCATCAAATACCTCAGTATTTTATCACACAATGATCAAACAATCCTAATAATCAATCAATTTAAATAATAACATAATCTTCTTTTCTTTACATCAGTTGCTTCACAATTTCATTCTTCGACTATTAGTTTTCATTTTCTCACCACAGAATGGTGAAATAATTGGTTAATAATTTGTCAACAAATAACAGTCACCATCGAGTCAAGAATTCATAGTTTGGTAATTTTCTATTTTATTGCTATCCATAAGAAATTGTTGATGGAGTCACAAACAACGAACCTGGTTTTGGATCCTTGCATTCCAATTGTATTTTTCTGGATCCTGAAATCCAAACTCAATATTAGTTTATTTCATTAAATGTTCGGGGTTATTAAATTCTTACCTTAGTAGTTAATCATTGTCGTTGTCTGGGGTAGTAATTAAACAGTTCACTCCAATCCAAATTTCCTTTTGTAGTTTAAATTCACTAGCACTTAATTCAGTCACTATCAATTTCACATTTATTGTTTTGATCAGCTGTTTGTTGACAAGCATCTGTGTGCAGCGGTCCAAATATCGATTCAAGGCAGCGCCTGTTTCGGGCATTTACGGTTTTTTTTTCAATGAATTAGAATTAAAGGTATGGTTATTTTTCATTTTCCTGTTTACGTTTAGATTTTGGGTTGTTTGGGTTAGATGGGGTAAGTTTTGGTTAGATTGGTTCAGTTTGAGTTACAGTCGTCCATAAGTTTGAGTTAGTTTGTTTTTGGCAAAAAATTTGATGTCGCTTTAGCGTCATAAGGCGACATCATCTCTCTGTATGATACATTTCACTCTTATAGGTTACTGTATTTAGAAAAATGTGTAAACATAATAATGTCGGTAAAGCAGCAAGCTTTATGTTGCGTTTTACTTGTCTAAAAATAATGTGGTTCTGAGTTGCCTAGTATGGGGGAGAAGTCAAATGAAGGGTTCGATCCACTAGTGTTGGTAACTCAGAAATGTACATACAAAGCTAGTTCGGTGCAATTCAAAGTCCACAGTATTAGTTCTGACTATTTTGTCATGCTCAATACCCGTTAAGAAGTACAATTTCGGGTTTGGGAACTATTTTTTAGCCAAAACCAGTTTTGAGCATTTTTTTCCTGCATTGCCGGATTCGACATACGTCGCTAGTTCTATCTCTTTCTCGTACATTAATCCTTATAAAGAAGGGGGTTTTCGTGGCATAGGGACAGAAAGGGAAATGAGAAAAGTTAGCACCAGGCGGGATTTGAACCCACGACCTTCGTCATACCAGGACAACGCTCTACCACTGAGCTACCAATGCCTATGAGCAAATCCCGCCTGGTGCTAACTTTTCTCATTTCCCTTTCTGTCCCTATGCCACGAAAACCCCCTTCTTTACATTATTTGGACAAAGAAACTTCCCTTACATTAATCCTTATGGGACAAACGTAACTTCTCTGATTGATCAATAATATTTGGGGATATTGGGGGGATTTTATTTGGTTATCATATTGACTATTGGTTTTCCTTGAAAAGTTATTTCAAATTTTCTTTTAACTTTCGGATTTTGATATTTTTGATCATATAAATGATGCTAACGCCGGTTGTACATAAGGTTTTCAAAACTAAGCCCTATAGTTAATTTTATTCTAATTTCCTGGTGGATTTTCCATAGCCAACTTAAATCCCTCTTTGTTCGTTAAAGTAGAATATCTTTTCTGGTTTCTTGCGTAAATTCCTTGGTTGGGAAAAAAGAACGAAGGTAGAACGTTCCGAGGTGAGTTTTGGCTGAGATTTGAGTTTTTTTCCGATTCAGCCGTCGTCGCAAGGACTTCAAATTATTTTCTAAGTAGTTGAAGTTAGTGATTTTCAACACGTACAACCTTTGGTTTGATTTAAATTTGAGTTCTACAAGTATTAAGTGAATCAAAGTAAATTTGCAGGATTACTACCGGTAATCCGGGATTTGAAGCGGCGATTTCGAGCTGATTCGATTTGAGAGCCACCTGCCAAAACTCACTGCCCTAAACGACCTCGTGGGTTCTAACTTCCAAAAGTGCGAACCAGATACGTAGACCAATCCAGACTCTGGAGATCCAGTTACAACAGTTTATCGTGGAATAACTGTTTGAGCCGTATTAAAACGGTAAAATTCAAACGAATGATATTTTATTGTCGAATATTGATATTGTAGCTCAAAATATGGTCACGCGCCTCTCAATTATTTGGTTTTTAAGAAAAAAACATCAAGTCAGTAAATTTTGCGCCTGAAAAATAATGTACCCAAGTATCGCAAACAATTTTTTTAACGATGTTGATGCTTTAAAACGATTGAATATATCTATTGAAAAATTAATAGATATATTCAATCGTTTTAAAGCATCAACATATTTCATCCGCAACTAAGAAAACTGGAATTTTTTGAATAGCGCGTATATCATTGCCATAATGGCGGTCTTAAAACCGATAGCAAAGATGTCTTCATCTTGAAGATAGAACTATAAAGTGGTTTACACCCAAAATATGTTTTTAAAGTTGCGGAAATTAGAAATCTGCTGCCACTAACATTTTTACGGTCAACGCATAAGTGGCGAACGGAACTAATTCAAACATTTTTTCACCACTGGAAGGTGGCGCTTTTGTGTCAACCAGTATGTTGCCACACTCACACACGTACCGACTCTCACACATGTGTAATAGTGTAATTCATAATCTCAAACTCCAATCGTGAATAATCCGCCGAAATAACCCTCACTAGTCACGTTTCTGTCTCAATAGATGCAATTTGTTCAGAAAATGTAGAATGGTCTTTTGTGGCGATTAAAGTGAAGAGCTCAGTATTTCTGTGAACTTTGCCATCGATGTCGATTGATGTTGAGAATTAGATTATGTTTTTTGTTCCGATGATTGATTTTTTTTTTCATTTTTTGCTAGATACGCCCATTCGTGTTTAGGGGGACGATATGCTCGTCTCTAAACTAGATTTTTTTTTTAACGCGAATGCGATAACTTCAGTAAAGACGTTGATGTGCCCAGCTTGAACGATTTCACTGAATGTTTAAATGAACGTTGTCAGAAACTCGAGTCTCTACACTCAAAATCGAGGAAATGAGAATGTAAAGGTATTTTTGTACAGCCTACACGTAAAGTCCACTTTTCAATGCATGCAGAGCAGGCGGAAAGTCGCAAATTTTGGCCTAAAAGTACTTTCGCGCCCGCGGTCGCAAAAGTAGGTCGCTTAGCAACGGTTCCTTGGATCCCAACGGTTCTGGATCTAATTACCACGTGATCTAATTACCACGCATACTAAAAGGAAATAATCACGTGACAATCTCGGTGACAATGAATCCGCACCACAAAAGAATACGGGAACACACCTATTGTGACCATGATTGACAGTTGTCAGTTGTCTGACTTGTCAGCAGTGTAGTGCAGTGCATTGATTATTTATTTTTAATTTTCATAATTATTATTCTTTTTAAAATGATAACAAACTGGTAGTACAAAAAGCACTGTTTGCACCACGGACGAAAGATGATTTTGACTCGGCTAATATCTGCCCTCGCTTCGCTCGTTCTGCTACTTATACCCTCGTCAAAATCATCTACTTTCCGCCTTTGATACAAAATGTACTATTTATTCAGTAGGGGAACAAGAAAATAGTTTATCATGTCCTGTATGAAGCAATAAAAAATATGTTATGTATTACTGTTCAAAATTTAAAGAATTGCCGAGTGAAGCAAGATTTACTGAAGTTAAAAAATTTAAATCATGACAAGTTTTCTAAGGTTGTTTGTTTAAGAAAAAAAAACTTGAAAAAAAAAACAATGAATTAAGCAAACAATTTGAAGTATTTTTAACTGAGTATCAGAATTTGAATCATATGACGCGATGAAAGTAATCATTCTCCTAGCTACTATCTGTCTCGTCATAGTGTTAGAATGGCGGATAGTGTCGCTACTAAAGTGCGTGCATGTCGTCTTCGACGCTTTCGCGAAAACTCCGTCGGGTTTATCATCAAATGATGTTTTGAAGAATGGACCTGTTATACAAAACGATTCATTTTCTATACTAGTGAAATTTGGAAAACACGATTCCGTTTCTAGATTTACCTGAAATTCATAGACAACTTTTTATGCAACCCACTCAGACTTATATTCAAAGAATAGTTTGGTGTGATGATGTGAAATAGACTGTTGAACATTCTGCAATACAAACTCAAACTAACGGCACGAAACCAGCCGCATTTATTGCAACTCGATGTTTAAAACAAATTGCAATTGAAATCAAAGACTTTTTCCAGTCGAATGTAAATTTATGAGCAAAGATATGTATACAGGGTGTTAATCAAGTATTTGTGAAGATTTCATGGGGTTGATCTTTGGCTTATTTTAAGACGACAAGTTCATATGAACATGGATCTGCAACAACTTTGATTCTGAGATACAGGTTTTTGTTTTTCTTAATTAACATGGAAATTGGACGAAATTCAGGACACTGGCGATATAGATGACGAGAAACTCAAATATCAACTTAGTTTTTTGTTTAATGTGAGCGTCGCGGATCAATTGTTTTGTCCAAGGAAAATATTTCGACTTGAAACAAACTCTTTGACACACAGTTCCGAAAACAACTTTTCTACATATGGATTGGGTGTGAAGTTTTTGGATTAGCAATAAATACCAAAGCAATACCAAAGACCAATAAACACACATTCAGAGGCGCGTTCACAGCTTCAAGAAAATTTTTCATCTGACATTCCACCACAGTTGGTATCAATTTGATCCGACATATTTCTTTTAAATATGTTGGAACCAGATTATCAGTATATTTTCTTATTCTGATTCAGTTTGATGAAATGAGGTTTTATATAGTTCTTGAATAAACGTATTCTTTGTCCGTCACCTTCACCCTGTTCGTGTTCAAAGCATTTGAACTTTCAATGTAATAGTCCAGGAGGCAGATTTTTTTTCTTCTGCACTTTCCAGTATGTGTATATGGATTGATCTGTTCTCTTGATAACAAAAAACAAGATGTTTTGACTCTAAAATTTCTAGATGGATTCAAAAAATGAAAATACGTCCTAGTTATAAAAATGTTACATCTACTAAAAACGAGCATAAAGTTCATGAAGACCGCAGTCTGGCTTATTTCAGATGGCGGAAAGTGAGTCTGGCTGAAAATTTGCTTATTCAAAAATTTCACCGATTTTCGAATCTGTAACACTTATTCCAGGCTTGAAATTTAGCACATGATGCAATTATCAAATGTGATCAAAAATAAGTCTGGCTGATTCACAAAATTGCAATTGAGTCTGGCGGGGAAAATAGAAAATGTTTGTACTTATTTTCCCAGGAATAAAAATCACATTATGGATTTAATTATGATTTCATAGAAAATACACGTCTGGCTCATATTTACAATCACGAAGGTCTTGCCACTCTCACAATAGTTCAACAGGAGTGGATGAAGTAGCATGTGTGCGTTTTTAGGTAACGATGCTGAAAAGTGAGTTAGCTTACCTGAGATCAGATGCCCAGACCCTTATCCCTTGTATACCTATCTCAATCAGTAGGATTTTGAGATTTTTGACTCGTCATTATAGGATAGTTGTTAACTCTGCTGGCTTATTGATCATCGACCGGGATGTTGATCATATACATACCGGGTGTTCATTTGAAAACTTCCCAGCCCGGTTTTATCAAAAACTGCTGATTTAAAAAAAAACGCCGAGACACGACAAAAGATTTGTCAAGGGGGACGACTTTTTAAGGAAAAATTACTTCGTCTCACTTCACCCCCTAACCCCCAGTGGCACCCCCTTTAGAATCTTAAATGGGAAAGGGTATCAAGTAATAGCTTGTTTGAAAGGCCTTATCAAGTGCTTTATTATGACGTTTGAATTTTTGAAATCGGTCGATTCGTTTTCGAGAAATTTGAAATATTTTAACATTTCAAAAAAACAATAATGATTAAAAAAATTAATAAAGTCACAATAAATACCTAACAGCAACACACTAAAATATCACTTTTTTAGTAAGTGTTCAAAATGTTGTCCGTTATTGGCCATACAATAATATAGGCGATGCTCAAATTCCTGACGCACATTTTCAAAAACATCTTGTGAAATATCATGGCACTTTTCGATGATGCGTTGACGAAGTTCCACTAAAGTTTGAGGTTGGGGAGTAAACACTATGGATTTTGAATGACCCCATAAAAAAAAGTCCAATGGCGTCAAATCAGGTGACCTAGCAGGCCATTCCAAAGGTCCTCTTCGTCCTATCCATTCGTTTGGAAACTCGTCATCTAGCCATTGTCGAACCGGAAGAACATAGTGAGGAGGAGCACCGTCTAGCTGGAAATATACTTCAGCCTCATCAAGCACAGGGTTTCCATGCATTCTCATCGATTTGGTTTTCGATTGCTTCAATAATAAGGGGATTGATGGTAGTTTGCAACATATCCAAATAAATTTCTTCATTCAAATTTCCATCAATAAACAACGGCCCAATTACTTTGTTTCCTAGAATGCCTGCCCATACATTAATTTGTTGGGGATACTGGGTATGCCCTTCTACAAAAGCATGAGAATTTTAATTGCTCCAATATCTGCAGTTTTGCTTATTCACAAATCCGTTAAGGTTAAACGTGCATTCATCACTGAAGCAAATATTCTTTACCTGAATGGCGCTGCAGTCATTCGTTCGCAAAACTCAACTCGCCTATCGAAGTCGTCTCCACTTAACTCTTGGTGTATTTGCATTTTATAAGGATGGTGTTTATGGATTTTAGTAACTTTGTGTACAGAGCCTAATGAAATACCGGTTGCATCAACAACTTTGCGTAAGGAAGTATTCGGATTTATGCCAAAATGGCCTAAAGCTTCAAGCTGAGCGGCTCCATCCAAAACTCTTCGCTGATCACGTTTTTTGTTTGCAATAGATCCAGTTTCAGTGAATTCAGCAACAAGGTCCAGAACATACCTATGCGAAGTTGTCTTCTCCGGATGTCTTGCGTTAAACGTGGCGGCAGTTCGCCGAGCACATTGATTTTCGGCACCATAAATTAGAATCTGTTCCACTCTTTCACCTAGCGTGTGAACCATTTTGGAAGTAAAATCAAAACAAATACAACTGACAGAAAATGGAATCAAGTACCTAAGTAACGAGATATTCCGTTACCTTAATAACAAAACAATTACTAAAAGGTACAACGATAAAGAAATACTTCGCCAACTTTTTTGGTTTGGTTTAATAAATGGTTGGAATGGACTATAAATCCTATAAAAAAATGTTTTTTTTTTTTTTTCCTATCTCACAATAAACTTAAATTTAATTTTTGAAAAATTATTTGTTTCGGTTTTTGTCGAATATTATCTTTTTGAAAATGTTAAAATATTTTTCTCGAAAACCAATCGACCGATTTCAAAAATTCAAACGTCATAATAAAGCACTTGATAAGGCCTTTCAAACAAGCTATAACCCGATACCCTTTCCCATTTAAGATTCTTAAGGGCGTGCCCCTGGGGGGTAAGGGGTGAAGTGAAGCGAAGTAATTTTTACTTAAAAAGTCGTCCCCCTTGACAAATCTTCTGATGTGTCTCGGAGTTTTTTTCCAAAAATCAGTAGTTTTTGATAAAACCGGGGTGGGAAGTTTTCAAATGAACACCTGGTATAGGGCTTCGCGAGACCACAAGACTAGTCTTGGTCTTGTCTTGGTCTTGATGACAAGACCGAGACCAAGACCAAGACCTGAAAATCTTCTCAAGGCCAAGACCAAGACTTGACGTTCAAGACCAAGACCTAGACCAAGACTCTACCTCGAGAGTCTCGTCTTGGTCTTGGTCTTGAAAAGAAAAATCGACACAATATTAATTAAAATCTGCAAATATCTCTATGTACTTTCAATAAGTGTTTTGAGTGAATCAACTCTTCAAAAATGATTATTGGAATTTTCCAATAACAGTAGTAGGTGAAGACCAGTGCGTGCTACCAGATCATTGAAACGAATATCCGTAAATTTGATCGCAATTTTTCAGTAGATTCCGTGAAAAATTAGGAGCTTCCAATTCACCATCTGAATGTGTATTTTTTTTTACATCACAAAAAAATGATCAGTATAATCCATCTAATCAAACAATTACAATGTTAAAAAAAATTATTGAACTGTAACAAGTTATAAATAAATGTAACAAAATGCTTAAATCATCAAGTAATGTATCTACATGAAAAATAAATAATGCGTCAGGTACTGAATATTGAAAATGTTCTTTATTCTAGTATATTCATCATAGTTTTAATGAATATACCAGTAAAGAGAACATTTTTAGAAGGAATAACTGCACACCTATTCTCTATACAGTACAACCTCCATAATCCGAACATCCACTAATCTAAACAGCTCGGACCATAGTTATAATCCAAACAAATCTCGATAATCCTGTCACCTGCTACCGTATTCTTGACTTTAGGGAGTGGAGAGTCTCAAAAAGTGAATATTTTCTTGGTGAGAAACAAACAAAATGTTTTGTTATTGGTTTCAAACTACATTCACCTAAAACCTAAGTGAATCGAGAAAAGGAGGACGAAGTAGCAGAAACATAGAACAAAAAAGAAAACGCATTTTTTTTCACGAAAACTCAAGTGTCTTTTATATCATGTATTTTTTTTTTGTCGTCACTTTATTAATTTTTTGCGTCATTTAGATTGTTTTAAAAAGTTGTTCTGCTCAAAAAATTAAGCCGATTATCCGAAAAAATCGATACTCCGAACGGTACTTTGCAAGCTACACAAACCCCGCATCTCACACAAACTAATCCAAATCTACTTGTTTTGAATAGGTGAATAAAATGCAAAATGAACTATGTGACGCTTTTCCGGAACCTTTGTTTGGCATGGGTTCCTAGATAAGTTCTTATATGGTTGAAAAAGTAAGTAGAAAAGTAGATCCCGTATCATTTGGCCCAATAGGCAATAAAGTATACAAACCATTCACAATGAAGAAAAACGCTCTAAAAATGTTAAAGATGTACGTTTTTGATGTCACATGCTATAAAGTTGAGTGAAAAGAGACAATCTGCTATTTCGTGCAGCTTGTTAAAATCGAACCGCGATCCCAGGTAATAATAAATAATAAGTAAGTAATAAGTAAGTAAAAAGATTTATTGTAGGATTGTTATGCTGTATGTGATGAGTACTTTGAAAATTCGGTATAATTTTTTTTCAAGACCATCAAGACCAAGACTATCAAGACCAAGACCAAGACTATCAAGACCAAGACCAAGACTGAGTGAGTCTTTCCTTGGTCTTGAGATATCGAGACCAAGACCAAGACCAAGACCACATTTATTTCTCGAGACCAAGACCAAGACTAGCCAGTCTTGGTCTTGGTCTTGGTCTTGCGAAGCCCTAACCTGGTATAGTATCTTTGGCACACGCTTAAATGGGAAAAATAACGATTAATCAGTTTTTTGTGTCATAATCACCGATCTGAAACCAATGGATAAGCATAATGGATGTGTCATCTGAAGCAAATGTGGCGAGTCATAGGCGGAAATATGAGTTTCTGCGTCTGATTCACGGTCGTTTTCCAGTAGAGTCAGGGAATGTTGATCATGCGTAGTAGAATTCAATCTATCGATCCGCCCAGATGTTTACCCTGGCGGTCAAGTGAACCAGTCCCGTACTACATCGGTTTCCGTTTATTCGTTATCGACACCATATTGCTTTATGCTTTGTTGTATTGTGCTTTTGTAGTTTGGATAAGTTTGCTTTGGACGTAGTGTTTGTGTGTAACTTTTTGTGAACTGACTTTTGACTGCCTTTTTTGTGATATTCAGTGACCTGACCATTATGAGTGGTACTCATGCTTGTATGGTTGCTTTTTGTCAAAACAAAGGCAACATGCATTTGTGCCATAGAGTCCTTTATCTACGACTTTGTATAATGTGAGTTTTATACTTGTTGTTTTCGCAGTATAATGTAAAACATGACAACCGAGATGACAACCGTTGCGAAGGTATAAGGGTTCAGAAAACCACGATTATGTCACTCGCGGACCAATCTCAAAATTTATTTGAATAATAAATAACCATGGAAACAAATTCGTTATACCACGATTAATATGTCACTTTGTTTACCAATATGTAAATATATTTGAAATTAGGATAAAAAGTTCTATATTAATTCGAAATAATATACAGGGGACATCAACTGGTCAATATTTGACATTCACTTTTTCACATTGTAGCCTACATATTCTCGATGTTCATTAAAAAACATGAAACTTTTGTATTAACCTTATTTCAATATCTTTTCAATAAACTCTGTCGTGCAAAAATAATGAGAAGACCCTGTGCGTTTTAAGAATTGATTATGGGTTGAATAATAAATATATTATCAATAAATATATTATCAATATTACTTGTATCGTAAAATTATATCAAGTAATATATGGACCAATAATCATATCCTCACAAATAATTGTCCGAATAATATAAATCAACTGATTTCTTGAATTGTAGTAGGTACTACTCTACGATCCTTCATTTTTTCATAAAAAAAAATACAATTCGTTCATCAAATTGTGTACACAAATCTTTAACACGTAATTTAGCCATTTCGAGAGCGGCGTTTTGCTCCACAAGGAATCCCCCTCAAGAGTAGGAAGCTCCATGTATAGAAATGGTTACAAGTTTCTGCGCTCCCTCGAAACTGGTCGCAGAACTAGGGGTGAAGTTTTCGCAATGCTTAAACGTTATTTTTTACCGTTACTTTTGAAGTCGCCGTTAAATTAAGCTTGACAGGGAGTTTTTCGCATTTTTAGTTTATACTAATTCAATGTTTATGAACCCTTTGTTGCTTACATAAGAATAGCTCATAATAATTCATGTTTTCTTTAATTCGATTATACTGGTTTAATTTGATATGCAATAATTTCAAAAAATGCATTCAGGTAATTTTATTCTGTTTTCTAAGCGAGGACCGATTTTTGAAGAAATTTGTATAACTCCGATTTTATTTTCAGGTTTAGAAACTGAAGGTTCCAAATATGTTTATAAAATTATGCAATAATTGCATACATATTTGCTTGCTCTAATTCCAACATTTGATAGCAACATAGGTACAGGGTTATCTATTATATTTTGACCCCCTCCCACAGCTCTTATCCTGAGTGGTAAAAAAACTTTAAATACAAAAGTTTCAGGTTTTTTCACCTTGTATCTTTTAGTGCATGATAGCGGAAACGAAAAATTGCCTTTATAAAATATAAAAAAATTATTAAGTAATATTTTTTTAAATGGAACATACTGTTTTTTCTGATTCAAAATATATAATATATTGGTATTTGGTTCAGCCGATTTTGCGCTATTCAAGATTCAAGTTCAAAGTTACATTCAATCCATCCAGAAATTTTAGCCACACTCGAAAACTCACGCTAATACCAATCAAAACTCAAAAACACAAAAAACCATCACCATACACCGAAAATACAAATGGCTGATGCTGATGCTAGTGATGCTGCCTGGTTTACATTGAATTCAATTTCGAAATGGAACTGTCAAATTTCCACTAGGCAAACGGGAATCATATGGTACCATCTACATTGAATTGAGCGTAAGCTTGACTTTGAACGCAAATCAAATGTGAATGTTAGCATATGATTCCCGTTTGCCAATCGGAAATTTGACAGTTCCACTTCGAAATGAAATTCATGTGAATGGATGACGCTGACAGCTGTCAATTCCAACATCTAGGTACTACATACTACGGTTTTCTGTATTTTTGACGCCCAGTGGCGCCTCTATAAACTGGTCGCAGAAGCTATTTCATGTTCACTCTCCGCCATTTGACTTAAAGCTCTAAAGGGGGATCCTTTATGTTTTGCTCATCCAGTTGTTAAGATCAGTGGTCATGATAGTATGCAGAAAATCGTCGAAGACAATCAAGACATTTTAGGGATTGACTTTGTCGAAATATGCCAAAGTGTTAGTTATTAGCAAACAGCACAACTTGAAATAAAGTGATGTCATAAACTTTTCTGTGATTTTCATTAGGTACTTGAAATATTGGAATGTATGATTTCATCAGTACAGAATATGATGAGGTACATAATTCTGTACCCTATACAGTTAACCAACCAAAAAAAAATGGGGTGAAATAAATCCTCGTGAAAAGGATTCTTCTGTCCTCCAACAAATCCTCTTCGTTTAGAGGAGTTAGATCTTGGGGGTAAATATTTATTAAATAAAAAAAAGAAAAAAAAATTGACAAGCCGTCGTATCAACAGTAATGACAGCAGAGGCTTGAAACTCGGCAGTTGTAATCAGGGTCGAAGGACTTTCAATCGACCCCCTTTCCATTAAAGATTCTGGGGGTGAGTTAAATCCTGCCCAAGGCATTGCAGATGAGTGTCCCCCTTTAAACAAAGTTGATGTGTCTGGTGGTTTTATTTTTATACGACATTTAATGCCCAAAATCCTGGAACGTTGTCGATAAGCACTCCATGAAACAAAACAACACTAAAAAGGATTTTTTATTACAACGGCAACGTCGGATACATGAATCAAACCATTTGAAATGCGTCATGGCGTTGACGGTGACAGCTTTCATATTCCAGTTGAAAATAATTTTATTTGTTATCGTGCCGCAGATTTGGTTGGATTGTATAGATCTCATCACAAAAAAGTTGAAATAACATAACATAAACATTGTCAAATGAAACACTTTTTACTGGCTGGATTTCAACCAATGAAGTTTGAGTATAAAGACCAAAAAACCATGAACGCGGCTACACCAAAGGAACCATGGTTGTCAGTTTTGAAGTTATTTCGTTGACGAAGCTATTTTCTTTACATAGATAATTTGAATTCATGTTTGCAACAAATGACTTTTTACTTATTTCAACACTGAGTTTTCTGTGAAATTCGAACTAGAATCGTTCAGCATTTATTCTTGATAGACAGAAATTGTTGAAACCTGTGATCTCTATTTTATATTAGTTCAAACAATGCAAACGTCGGAACATTGCGTGTAAAATTCAAAACAAAATGTTATTGACTCAAACAAATCGCCCACAGTCGGGGCGATATGCTTATTCTAGTCATCAAATGTTCGAAGGCTAGTACGTATTCTCTGTTGCAGCCACTTTGAATGGTCCGACCGCTGGAACATGTTTCGTTACAATAATATTGTGATCTATGGATTGTGGGTTCAATACTCAGCCCAGCCCATAACTTTTTTCATACCATTTTTTCTCATGTTATTGAGCGGTTTTCAGGATGTTGTAGACGTAGCGTTTGAGTGATTTCTCATTCTTATTGTGACTTGAATAATTTTTTTAACCTGCATGATGAAGTTATTAAATATTGACGAAACGTCGCAGAGACAGTAAGATTGTAGGGTGTCAGTTCATAATTCACAATGGACAAGAATTCATTCTGACATAGATTATTATTCGATTGTTATCTTGTTCATTTGATTTGCTATTGTGTAATAAAATGTGTTACAGGTGTCTTTATGTGGGGTACCACAATAGTTGGCGACAAGAATAGATCGAAATAAAGAGATACCGTGGTACGGAGGTGGGCCGACAGGAGAGGTGCTTGAACACCAAAACTTTGGGGTGTGTAGGCCTGTGGAAGCCAAACGCCTTGAAAGCAGGAAAGATGAAGAAATTGTATCTAAGAAATAAATCAGCAGCAACAATAGAGATGGCTGATTCAGAAATAAGACCTTTTTTGTGTAAGTCCTTGGATAAAGCTACACGGGTAGGGTTGAATGGGAAAAATGGTATTGTTAGGATCTATTCAAACTTCATTATTTATTCATTATATTCAATATCATCCACAGCATATCTGTGCACTGTTTTGTATCATCCACCTCAAACGAATAATGGAGTTTTTATTGAATATTTCGATGAATATTTGGACCGTATAAGCGACTTTGAGGGTGTAAACATACTAACGGGTGATTTCAACTTCGATTTTCTCAAGAAATCTTTTTATGGACAAAAACTCTTAAGTACTGTATATACCAGCGGAATGCATCAAGTCGTGAAATCTCCAACAAGAATAGTGCCAAATAGTGAGACCCTAATTGATTATATCATAACTAACAACAAAAATATTATTCATCAAGTTCACCAAACTCCAAAAATCAGTGACCATTCAATTTTATCGGTAATTCTCAAACCAAATTCAGAAAAACAACCTGTGATAAAACACCAAAGATCAATGTACAGATACGATGCTGATAAGCTGCAGGAAAAACTCATGCAAACCCAATGGAACAGTGAAACGTCTGATGTGGATTTTTTAGCTGAATGTTTTTTGCTGGTATTTTGAATGTTTTGGATGATATGTGCCCAATGTCTACAATAAGTGTTAAACCTGAGTATGGATTTAAAAAATACATAACCCATGAAATAAGAGAACTGATGAGAGAGAGGGATATCTTGTATAAGAGAGCCATATTCCTGAAGAACACCGAAACGTGGAATGACTACAAGATAATGAGAAATCTAATTGTCTCTAAGATCAAGACAGAAAAAGAGATGTTTTACCAACGATCAATTGATGATAATAAGGATAATCCAAAAAAACTATGAAAACATCTGAAAACTTTATTACCTGAAACAAATGTGCTGCTGCCAGAAGATATCACCTTTGATACGGACACTGTAACGGATGAAGTTAAAATTGCAGCAAAACTTATTGAGTATTTGGTTGATGGTATCCACGCAATTATCCAGAATATTCCAAGTAGCGGTAGAGCAATATGTATAATAAAACCTGATGTACAGTTTTCTGAATTCAACCTTATTTCCATGGCTGAAATGAAAAAATACCTTAAAGATTTAAAACAGGTTGGAGGTGGTAAACTGGGCATCTCGGCCATGGTTCTTCGTGACGCGTGCAAGAGTGTAGGGACCATCAGGCTCTTGGATATTATAAATACCTCCCTTTCTAGAGGAACTTTTCCTAAATCCTGGAAATTGACAACCATTGTACCTGTGCCTAAAGTACAAAATTCAAAACAGCATACGGATCTTAGACCAATCAACGCAGTGCCAGCATTCGAGAAGATTTTGGAGATGACTGTCAAAATACAACTGATGGAATTCTGTGAAAGAAACCAACTAATTGTCCCTAACCAATCAGGCTTCCGGATGAATCATTCGTGTGAGAGTGTTGTTGTTAATGTGTGCGACGAGTTTCTTGAAGCTTTAGACTGTAAGCATTATGTATTGGCTCTCAGTTGACAGTTGACCGGGACATTTTGTTAAAAAAAATGCAAAACATGGGTATTACGGAAAACGTACTGAAGTGGTTTACATCATATTTATCTGATAGATCTCAATGTGTTAAATTTAAGAATACTGTATCTGATGTTGTCAACGTGAAGTATGGAGTACCACAAGAAACGGTATTAGGCCCATTGTTGTTCCTTCTTTATATTAATCACATTGTGAAAATAGTCCATAAAAGCAAAATTGTTCTCTTTGCGGATGATACGATGTTGTATATTATCGGAAAGGACATTGAGCAAATGACTAGAGACATAAACGATGATTTGAATAACTTATATGAGTGGCTCTGTGATAATAAGCTAACTTTGAATGTTTCCAAGTCTAAATGTTGTATATTTGGTAAAAAGTCTATGTTAAGTTGTATTGATTTTAAAAATGTTAATGTGAAAATTGATGATCGTCAACTGGAAATTGTCCAGGAAATCAAGTACTTAGGAATAATATTTTTTGATTCCCACCTATCCTTTGTTCCTCATGCTCACTATGTAATGCGTAAATTTTCACAAAAAGTTCGTTTTATGGCTAGAGTAGGTCAACAATTATCTGTAGCTACGAAAATCAAATTATACCATGCCATTGCCTCTCCTCACTTGCAGTTCTGTTCATCTTTGTTGTTCCTGTTACCTAAGTTTAAAATGGACCAAATGCAAAAAATTCAAAACAGAGCCATGAGAATTGTACTAAAGTGTGATAGATATACTCCGATTAGACTAATGCTTGATGTTTTGGATTTGTTGAATGTTAACCAGAAAATTATTTTCAACATATATGTATTCTTGTTCAAAATTAGGATGAAATTGGCACCATCGTATATTTGTGAAAAGGTCAAGTACTTTGGGGATGTACATGATCATAATACAAGACACAAGAGTGATTTTATACTGAGCACCAAATGTAATACTAGTCAAATGTAAAATTCCATCTTATATAAGGGCCTGCAAGAATTCAACAACCTGCCATCAAAGATCAAAGACTGTGATAACTTGAATGTATTCAAAAGACTGCTCAGGAAACATGTATTGTTAACATTTTAACTGTGGTGTTGTACTGTTTATATTTTTACCTCTATATGTTATTTTGAACATTTTTACTTTTTACACTACTTAGATTATTGAAATTTTATAAATGCTCATAATTATTGTATTCCATTACAACATTTTTATACACTGTAATTTTATAGCTGCTGCTAAATCAAGATATATTATTATTATTAAATATTAAACTAATCCTAATGTTAAAAGACTTTCCGAACGAGATAAAAAACAAAGCAACCGTTACCCATGACGACGGACGTCAAGACAATCAATCAAAAAAAGGAGCGAAGAACCGACGTATTATTCTCCTTATAAGCAGTGCTCCCCTGCAATAGTTTTTTCAACTTTAATAAATTCATTTTTCATTAACATCGCGGTATCATTCACATCAAGAGAAAATATAGTCCACTTCAGAATAATGAAACGCAACGAGGCAAGGTCTGAAAGAGTGTCAAGGGCTCAACCACAGGCAAGCCGTGTATGTAGGGCGGTTTACCCCCAAATCAAATACATGTTTTTGGTCCCTTAATCCGGATCACACGGAGCAAGAGTGAAGATACCTACAAGGAATTAGAAGTTGGAAAACCCCCGGAGCACGCAGTCTTATCAAAGAATCTCAAATCGATGGTTCATTGAAAGCAACACAACTCAACGTTGAGTAACTCAACGGTGTGATAAGGTAGTACGAATCTACATTCAATTGTTTTTCTCCTACCTACCTACTTGGTGATTTTTTGATTAGTTGTCAAATTTCTGTCAACCTATAATATTCTGACAATTTGAATAGTTGTTGACATTATTCTGTTTTGCTTTTCATGTCGGTTTAAACCAAGATGCCCAAGAAAGGTGAGCGTGTTATTTCAAGTGAGTCGTCAAATGATGAGCTTGGAAACAAAATATCTATTCTCATAAGAAAGAGAGATTCTTTGGGATTTAAATCAACAAGATTTGAAGGCATTTATAGCAAACGTAGATAAAGATGACGTTACAAGTTCAAGGCGAATAGAAATAGACACTAGATTGAAGGATCTAGAGAGCAATCTTCTTTCAGAGTATAACGAAGTTTAGTTTGAATTAGAAACAATTGACTTTGACCGGTTCAAACAAGACGATGATAACTTATTTGAAAACCTTTATTATAAAGTGATTTCAGATGCAAAGCAATTTTTGTTGGATACCTCGAACAAGCAACTTTCATCATCTTATAATCCTCAAATAACTAGAGCGATCAATGTTAAGTTACCAGCTATTGAGCTTCTTAAATTTTCAGGGAACCATGAAAAATGGTGGGATTTTAAGGAACTATTTTTATCGCTCATTCACAATGTTGATTCGCTTGACCCAGTGCAAAAGTTCCATTATTTGCGTACATCATTGGAAGGTGCTGCAGTACATTGTATTCAGAACATCGAAATCGCGAGACAAAATTATGAAGTTGCTTGGAACCTTTTATGCATGTGAGAGGTATGATAACAAAAAATTGATAATTCATAAACACATAAAAGCTCTTTTTTCATTACAAGAAATTAAATCAGATTCAGCGTCTTCTGTTAGAATATTGATTGATAATTTGTCAAAAAATTTCACTTGAAAATATGGGTATCAAAATAAATTCTTGAGATCCTTTGATCGTTTATCTCATTGTTACCAAATTGGATGCAGAAACAGTTTCGTTTCTCTTTGGGAGCAAAGTCAAAAAAATATAGAAATGTCAACGATTTCTGATTTAAAATCATTTTTAAATTCAAGGGCAGATCTTTTAGAAAAACTTTCAATACATAGACCGAAACAAAGACTTTTTCAACCTAGAGAAAAGTGTTTTGCCTCAAATTCTAAATCAGATTCATCAAATAAACATTACTCTGGAAATTTGTCATGCTATTATTGTAAAAAGAATCATTCAATTTACAAATGTCCTGAATTTATGTCACTTTCTTATGTAGACAAGGCAGATAAGGTTAAATCAATGCAACTTTGTCTAAATTGTTTAAGGAAAGGCCATGACAGCAGTCGTTGCAAGTATGGAACTTGTAGGCATTGTTCTGAAAAACATAATACTTTATTGCATCCTTCAAGTAATAATAGTGTAACAAATGAAGCAGCCATAGCAAATGTTGATCAGGCGGATTCTTCCAATCTTGAGCATTGCAATACCCAAAGTTTCAGTCTTAATTCATTGAGTAAAAATCAAGTTTTGCTAGCAACAGCCTTAATTCGTGTCAAAGATTTCAAGGGACAATATCACACTTGTCGAGCCTTATTAGATAGTGGTTCTACGTCCAATTTCATATCTAAGAATCTTGTTGATAAACTCAAATTGCCCCAGAGTCAAACAAATGTGTCTGTCAGTGGCATTAATCAACAAGTGCGTGCACATATCTCAAATAAATGTGAGATTGAATTCAAGTCTAGTTTCCGATCAAAGATGAATTTTCTGATGTTACCAAATATCACAGTTGATTTACCTAGCGTTTCTATTGACCCCAAATCTCTGATGATTCCTGATGTCAACGTTGCCGACCCTCGTTTCTTTGAATCTGATCATATCGACAATATCATCGGAGTATGTCTTTTCTACAGACTTCTGTGCAATGGTTCAAAATCATTGGGTGAGGATATGCCTATTCTTCAGGTTCTGGGAAATCGAAGAAATATCAACTTCCCAATCATCACTGTCAAATGAAGAAGAACAAGCAGAAGTTCATTTTCTACAGACATTTTCCAGAAATCGTGATGGTCGATTCATTGTTCATATTCCATTGAAAGACTCGACTACGTTGCTGGGAGAGTCTAAGCAGACCGCAATACGGCAGTTTCTATCCCTTGAAAGAAAATTCAGTTGTAATCCAGCCCTCATAGAAATGTATACTGAATTCATGCAAGAATACAAGGATCTTCAACACATGTCAAAATTTGATTCTTCAACAGATCAATTAAATATTATTCACCACATCATGGTGTTTTGAGAGAAGACAGTTCCACTACTAAAAAGGCGTCTCTAGAAATGAGGATGACCTTTTGATTTTCTGCTAATAGCTCTATCACGTGTAACTGGTTTAGGCTTTTGTCGTTGATTGTATGATGTGAGTAAAACACCGTTTGGTTTAATACTGATTTATACAATATGTACATCTATAAATACTAAAAATAATCCATGACAAAGCGTACGTATTGAGGGTGCTCAGGCTGAAAGAATGTGATGATCTTGCATTCTTGCGATATTAATTACTTGTCGGTGCTGTCCTATGAAAACATACACCTTACATCATGTAATCATGTTTGTTTATAATAACGATATGCGAAACTTGTGTGAAGCAATTTAATAACTATGGGTCAACTACTGTACTATTTTGATTATTTTCTTTATATAATTTGATTATTAATATTTGACTAAAATATGTATTATGTTTAATCTTGAAGATTTTCTCAAGATTAGACATTCTGGCCACCCGCAATCAGTTGGAGTCATCATCGGTTCTATGGTTGATGTGCAGATTATGCAGTGTTGTTAGTGATATTGCTGTCTCGTCTTGCTGGCGGGTAGGTCTTGTCTTGAATTTTTTGTACCAGACATAGCTACCTAAAACTGCTGATAATGTAATCAGGATGACTACACTTGATGTAATGGTGCTGTAGATTGTTAGGTGGTGGTGTATGGAGGACCATTGTGTATGGTCTATCTGCTGTTGAATATCTTGCTCTTCTTCCTTGATTTTGTCTAAATTTGCTGAAGCATCTAAAACTGGTTCTTCAAGTATCTCATGTCCCATTTTTGATGGCGAATAGGTGTCTGATGTGTTTGAATCGATAGGATGAACCATGGATGCCAAAACAATTATTGATTCCGCTCTTTTTGGAGTCAGGATATTTTTGCTCGTCTTGAAAACACAGTTCTGAGATATGACCAAAATTCCTGTTTTATTCAGAGTCACATCTTCACGGACACCGTCACAAATGACTGCTACTTTGTTTTGATGTGCACTGATATACATCCAGGTATTAGGAGTATTTAGACGCTTCCATATTATATTTGACACCAAACTTTTCTTTTTAATTGTGCAAGAAATACTCTGAGATCGCTGATAGAGTTCATCGATGACGCAGTTGGAAGAAGTGTCTATATTTCGGGTTGTGGTCGGTGAACAAATGAATGAGTTTTGTCCGATGCTGATGCAGCCTTTCAACTCAGCTTCACTGAGTTGGAAATATAACTGTGAATTGTAGTCCACTGCTATGAATTCATTTGGTACATCAAATATCCAGTAGGCTTCTTTTGATATTTTAGTCGGGATAGGTGTTGATTTGATGAGTAAAAACTCATTCGTCTCAGATATGATGAAATATTCAATGATGTGAATGAAGTCTTTGCTGTGGTCGACCTTGGTCTGCAGAATTGGGTAGGAAATTATTTTGATATTTGTCGGGAGCTTCTTGTTAGCTGATTCGATGGTTTCTTCAACTTGAGATGGAGATATTATTTCGAAAAAATGTCCACGATGATAATGAATGTCTAGAATTTTATGGTGATAATCCACGACTTCATCTATATAATTAGCCACAACTTGATATACATTTAATAGATAAATGTTGAGTTTGTTTTCATCAATTAATTTGTACCAGTTCTGCATATTATTAACAGCTTCGATACCTTGGTTGAGTTTTTTCCTGAATCTTTCTAGCTGATTGTTAATTCTAATCTCTGTGTCATTGAATGACGTCAGTGCATTTAACATGAGTTTTGCTTGATGACAAGATGTTCTGATGAGCTCCTTCTGATTCTTGTCCAATTGATCAATATCTTCGTAAACTTCGTCGTTTACTCCAAATACTGATGTTAACAATTTTCCAATAAGACCTCGTTTACTACGCTTCCTGATGACACTTTGCATTCCATTGTTTATCCATTCAACTTGACGTTGTTTTTCTTGAAGGTGATGAATTAGCGATGTGCATTCAGTGTTCGATGCTAATTCTCAGGATCTCTCACAAAGGGAGGATACTTGCCAAATTGACGTTACGATATTGGTGGTATCGTTAATTATCCTGGATTTATTGAATCGTAGCTCTATTCTGAATGTTCCTCTATCTATGCTTGCATGGCCAATGTGCTCGATATAAAGACCTGGAGGTGAATAGTATGTATGATATTGAGCCGTGATGTTTCTTAAGATGGACATGAATATCAATGCCGTAATCATTGCTCTCCAAATCTTTCTATAATTCTTTGATGTGGAATGCTGATCTTGTTCAACTTTTGACAGCGTTATTTCTGAATCGTCACTCTCTGTTGGAATGGGTATCAGTTTATGAATAGGTCGTTTTATGGAACCTCCTTCAGATCTTCTCAAAGTGACAACTCGCACCATCTTATCGTCTTTTGATGGATGGATATCAGTTATTCTACCGAGAAGCCATCTACTTGGGTTTATGTCTTGTTCCTTGATAATCACAAGATCCCCTACCCGTGTATTGACATGTCGGCTTCGCCATTTATAACGTTGCTGCAACTGATGTAAGTAGTCCGATGTCCACATTTTCCAGAAATCTGTTTTAATCTTCTATACTAATCTCCATCTATCTGTGAGATTTGATGTGATTGCTGTGGTGATTGGATCTGGAGGTTCCACCATGGATCTTCCGATTAGGAAATGACCGGGAGTTAGTATAATCAAGTCATTTGGGTCATTTGCCAAAGCATACAATGGTCTGGAGTTTAGGCAGGCTTCGATTTGATGCATGAGTGTTGTCATCTCCTCGTATGTTAGGCAGGTCTCTCCAATGACTCGTCGCAAGTGGTATTTCATAGACTTTACTGCAGCTTCCCATAATCCACCAAAATGTGGTGCTGCTGGAGGTATGAAGTGCCATTGTGTCCCGACTGATCGTCTTGAATTTGACAATTCTGGAAGGTCGTGACGATTTCCTTTTGAAGGATTCTACTGGCACCTACAAAGTTGGTGCCGTTGTCACTATAGAGATGAGCACAGCGTCCTCTTCGTGAAGTGAATCGTCTGAAAGCGGCTAAGAACGAATCGGATGACATGTCGCTTATAACTTCTAAATGAACTGCCTTGGTTGCAAAACATACAAATACAGCGATGTATCCTTTGTAGGCCTTGTGTCCTCTTCCTTTGGTTGTCCGAATTCGCAGTGGGCCGGCATATTCCACGCCTGTGTGCTCGAAGGGATGAGATGGTGTTACTCTTGCTGCCGGTAAATTCCCTATAAGTTGTTCCGCTGTAGCTGCCTTAAACCGAATGCACTTTATACATTTTCCAATTACCGATTTAACTGCCCGTTTGGCATTTATTATCCAAAACGATGTTCTTATATATGCCAGTGTGAGCTGGTTTCCTCCATGTAATGTCTGATGGTGGGCGTCAAGGATAATGAGCCTGGTCAGATGACTATTGCTGGGTATGATTTTCGGATGCTTGTTGTCGTATGGCAGATGCGATTTTTCGAGTCTTCCTCCAACTCTCAGCATGCCTTTGTGGTCCAGTACTGGGTTGAGGTTCATGATCTTGCTTTTCCTATTGAGGAATCTTTTCTTGAAGTGCTCTCATTTCTTCTTTGAACTGATATTGTTGTTCTTGCTTGACCAATGATTCTAGAGTTGTATTGCTCTTCAACCAATAAAGGACCCTTTTTCTGCCAGTTTCGTTTGAGTAGCCGACGACAATATGTTAGAACTCGTATCATCTTGGTGAGCGAAAAAAATCTGTTGGTAAGTTCGATTGATGTGTTTATGGTTTCTGCTACAGTTGTTGTGTTTCACTTCTTCTGTAACAGGGGGTATTTCTATTTTTCGTGCCATCAGTTCCATAGTTGTATTTGACGCTAGCCAGTCTGGACCATTCCACCACATCTTAAACTGTTTTAATTTGGTAGCATCCATTCCTCTTGAGATGACGTCTGCAGGGTTATCCGAGGTTCTGACATGATTCCAACTCTTGTCTGGCAGTAAGGAATTTATCTCTGCTACTCGGTTTGCCACAAACGTCTTCCATCTTGTAACATCTCCCTTTATCCATGATAATGTTATCATTGAGTCTGTCCAAGCATATTTTTCCACTTCCTCCATTGATAGTGCTGTGATGGTTCGTCTCATGAGTTTTGCAAGCAGCACAGCTGCACAAAGCTCTAGTCTCGGCAATGTTGTTCTTGATTTGGCAGGAGCAATCTTAGATTCAGCTGTTGGAAGAGTTATTTTGTGTGGCTCTTCCTTGCCTTTGACTTTGAGATAAACTACGGCGCCATTAGCTCGTTTCGATGCGTCGCAAAATCCATGTAGGTCCACTTGACTATTAACTGTTTGGTTAGTCCATCGGGGCAAAAAAATGTTTTCCACAGCTTCAAGTTCAGTCAGGAATGATTTCCATTTGGTCTGGATGTTGGCCGGAACTGTGTCATCCCATTTTAAATTTTGAATCCACAGATCCTGAATAAGTAGCTTTGCTTTTATAACTACCGGAGCTAACCATCCTAGAGGATCAAAAAGCTTCGCAACTTCGGATAGAATTATGCGGTTGGTGATGTTCTGTTCGAGATTCACTTGCGTTTTGAATCTGAATGTGTCATCGGATGGTGCCCAATGTATTCCCAATGATTTTCTTGTGCCATCTTCGGTAATCTCTTGTAGTGACTGATCTTGAAGCTCTTTATCAATGGAGTTCAGAAGTTGTACATGGTTGCTGGACCATTTGCGTAGAGTGAAACCTCCTGCTTTGAACATGTCTATGAGTTCTTTCTGGAGAATGATTGCTTCTTGGACTGTATCTGCCCCGGAGAGCAGATCGTCGACGTAGAAATCCTGTTTAGCAATTTTGGATGCCAGTGGGAAGTTGTCGTTTTCATCTTCTGCCAGCGGTTGTAAAGTTCTGATGGCCAGATATGGAGCTGAAGTTGTTCCATATGTGACGTCAGGGTGTATTCTCGAATTGCTTCATTTGCGCTGGATCTCCATAAGATTGATTGGAATCTTTGGTCATCTGGGTGAACTTGAATTTGTCTATACATTTTTTCAATATCTGCTGCCACAACAATTTTATGAGTTCTCCAACGAAGTAGAATGTCTGGCAGTTCTTGCTGAAGTTTTGGACCTGAGTACATTGCATCATTGAGACTAACCCCAGTTGACGTTTTGCTGGAGGCGTCAAATACTACTCTCCATTTTGTTGTTGTGCTGGACTCTTTTATCACTGGTGAGGAATATAGTAGGGGCGATTGTCTGATTGCGTGCATGGTGTCATTTGATCGAGCTGTATGTATTCTTCCATGAATTGAGTGTATTTCTCTTCGAGGTGATGATCTCTTGCAAATCTTTTCTCCAGCTGTAACAGTCCTGCGGCTGCACGTGGTTTCGAAGTCCCCAGCTGCTGTAGTTTTTCGTTGAAAGGTATTTTCACTGTATAGGTACCGTCGTTGTTTCTGATCGTATTGAGTTGATAATGTTCTTCGCAAACTTTCTCCTCGTCAGTGATTGGTTTGTCTTGAGCTACTTCTTCTAGTTCCCAAAACTTGGCTAGCTGCTGATCTTCATCAATACAAGTTATCAAACTAATAACATATTTCCTCTCTGGTGTTGTAAAATATTTCCAGACAGAATCCAACCAAATTCGGTTTGCTGTCCGAGTAGACCAGCTTCTGTTTTTCGGATGCCCGATTTTATTATTTCTCCATATTCTTTAGCACCCAATATGATGTCGATTGGTCCTGGTCGGTGGAACGTAGGATCAGCAATTGCATCATTTTTCCATTGATTGATGTTAGCGTCAATCTCCTCACTTGGGAGCGTTCTTGTCAGTTTAGGTAAAACGATACAAGACATGTTCATCGAGAAGTTGCTTGAGAATCTGGGTTTGGCGGTTATTTGTATCATCCATCTTGCAACTTGAGGTTCTGCGCTTCCAAGTCTGGATACGTCAGCTCTTATATGTTGGCTTGGTACAGCTAATAATGTAGCCGCTTCTTCGGTTATAAATGTGGATTGGGAGCCTGGATCTATCAAAACACGAAGATATTCAGCTACTCCTTGGTTGGTGAAGACCTTGATGATCGCTGTTGCCAACAAAACCATTTCATTTTGTCTTCCGAGATGATTGGCAGAGAATTGTCTTGTCTGATTGCGTGATTGCTGATTGATTTGGAAATTTCTAGTGTGAGGTTGCTGATTGTGTCTCGCACTATTTTGATTCCTTTGGTCGTGGAAGTCCACATGTAACATCGTATGGTGGGGCCTTTTGCAGGTATGCTCGTAGTACACCTCATGTGCGCTGGATGTTTAAGACAGTTGACGCAGATTTTCTTTTCCTTTATGACTCTTAGTCTCTGGGGCTAATGTTTGGAATTCATGACAATTGTATAAGTTGTGATTGAACTCATTGCAGAATTTACAATTCTCGACTGCGCTGTGACTTTGCTCACTGGACTTTTTGCTTTGTACGACAGCCTCGAGGGATTGAAATCTTATTTGCAAAAAATTGAGAATGTCATTTAGCTGGTGCATTTTGTTGGGTTCTGATACGGACTGTTCAAATAATTTATTCGTCTCGGAGTCCCACTTGCGACAAATCAATCTCGAGATCAGAGGTCCCCATGATTTGGTCTCCACATCCAAATTGTTGAGTGCCTCTACACATTCCATCATTGTATCGTGTAGTTGCTTTAGCTTGAATGCCGATTCGTGCGGAATTGGTGGTATGTCAAAATCTTGTCTATCATTCTATTGATGACTAGCTGACCCGGCAAATTTCATACTGCCTCATAATATCATTTTTGTCTTGATATTGAAAATGGCCGCCACTGCTATGCTGTAGAGTTTGGTCTCTTTCATTTCTCGGGTCTATGATTTGAATTGACATCAATATCATTAGGTGAGTTCGAGTTTCCGCTCTTCGTGCTCAGAGTGTTTAGAGCGAAAACTCGAACGCGCCTATTGAATTTACTCATTGACATTGACATTAGTTTGTTTTGTCACGGAAAGGTGAAATGTGACATCCCGAATGAAAAGTTGTGTTTTCAGGTTTTTTCGGGGGATTTTCCAGCTTTTCTCGCCATTAAAACAATCCCAAGACTTAAACGAACAATACAAAAAAAAATGACTCAAATTGCCCCAGCCGTTTTCAAGTTATTGATCCTCCAGAAGAAATCGGTACTCATTTTTATATATTGAGATTAATCGTTCGTTGAAATATCTCTTTTCTAGTATATTCCAGCTGGTGACGTAGTTGTCACCTGTTATCTGTAGATGCTGGATCTCTGCTCGCTTCCCCTCGTAAATGTGTTTTTAGATATTTCATTTTCTCAATGTCGCTCAGATCATTATTCTCATGAATAATCTTCTTGAATATGTCCCTGAATGTTGACCATTCTTCATATGAACCATCAAAGATTGGCAGTTTCACCTGAGGTAGTGCTATATGGGTTGACCTTGGTTGTTGTATAATCACTGTTGGCGGGTTTGTTGTAGGTGGCATGCTGTTTGTCTCTTCATCTGTTTGTAGTTGAAGTAGTATCTGTTCGTGTTTTCTCTTAATGTTTTTATAAGTGGTCTTGTATGGTGTGTGGTTCGACTGCATCTCGAGTTGTATGTATATATCAGATTATATGAGCTTCTATTTTCCGCTTATTTTTCTTTCCAGTTGCTGACGTCGATTTTTTGGAGTAAGATCGTCTATCTCTTCAAGGGTGTCGTTTAGAATTTTTTCTAACTGATTTAGCAATACTTCTATTTTCAAGGCAGTGTCGGTTTCTATGGGTTGTATTTTCCTCAAACCGTCTTCTATATACTTCAATGTCTCATTATAAACCCCTTTGAGTTGATCGAAATACTTTTTGATGTAGTAGTCGTGGGTAGGGAGATTCATCTCGTTCATCTGCTTGTCTTTCTTTCGGATTGTGGCCCACAACGCTTCCACTAAAGTTTTTTTATCCTCGAAATATTGCCTAGTTTTTCTGTTAGATGGATCTTTCTTCATGTTTGTTAAAATGCGTTGAATCTCTCGACCTTGTTGCTCTTGTTCTAGTGCAAGCTGGTTCATTTCTTCTTTGGGGTTGGCCATGATGTTTAATTATGTTTTTTTTTTATAGGCTTACAAATAATTCAATAAATCTTTGTTCTAACTTTGTTAGTAGTCCGTTATTTTTATCTGCTTTTTGTGTATTTTCTGGGTGTGTAATTGCCTCAGCTTTTTCTGTGGTTTGCGGAATGGCTGGAAACTCGAATGTTTCTGTCCTTATTGTCGGAGTTACTGGGAGCCCTGCTTCGTTAAGTTTTATTGGAATGTTTTCTTCGCAGATGGATGTCAATATCTTTGGTTTTTCTTGTCGCTTCTATTGCCTTTGGAATCTATTTAGTTTCTTACGTGCCATAAAGTGTAATTACTCTTTGAGTTTATTTATGAATTATAAGGCAAGGCTGTGACTATAAACCAGTGATTCTATGCTCGCCAGCTTCCTGGCTCGAGAATAGGCACTAAGCTTATTATTTTTTTTATGCCTCAAACAGCTTGCATTGAAAAATGAAGCTTCCTATCCTCAAGCATCTCGGGCTATTGGTAGGGACTTCTATGTTGATGACTTTTTGTCTGATTTGATATCAAGATTTCAGAGATACCACAAGCTATAACTAAGAGACACATTCTTGCAGAGATTGCTAAGATTTTTGATCCTTTAGGGCTACTAGGTCCAGTAGTGATTCAAGCAAAATCATTATTGCAGCATTTATGGACTTTAAAAATTGATTGGGATGATAAGGTCCCACAAAAAATCTTTAATAGTTGGTTATTGTTTGGATCAGAGCTCTATAACCTCAATTTTTGTACTTTCCCTCGACACGCAGCTTTTAAAACCCATACAAAGCTGGATCTTCATGGATTTTCCGATGCCTCCCAGAAGGCGTATCTAGAGGCGTATGGTGCATGCATATATTTGAGATCTATTGATAGCTCAAATAATGTTCAAACTCAACTACTCATTTCCAAAACTCGAGTTGCGCCACTCAAAAAGCTCAGCATCCCGCGATTAGAACTATGTGCGGCACTTCTTCTGGCTCATCTCTATGAAAAGGTAGTATCTTGCTTAACAATTACAATTGACTCTATATATTTATGGTGTGATTCAACAGTTGTCTTGAGTTGGATTAGATCATCACCGCACAAATTTCAAGTTTTTGTAGGAAATCATATTACAGAAATACAAAGACATACATCCTCATCAGATTGGAGTTATGTACCGACAAATGAAAACCCCGCAGACATCCTTTCTCGTGGTATCTCGTCAAAAGAATTTTCCAAATATAAAATATGGGTTGATGGTCCTGTATGGCTGAACGATTCTGAAGACAATTGGCCGATTGACATTAGTTTAACAAGTACAAATTCACTTAACTCATTACCAGAATTAAGAATTACAAAGACCTATCTAGAATTGTCTCAAAATGTTTTATCCCCGTTCAATAGATTCTCATCTTTTACGAGAATGCAGCGGGTAATGGCTTATTGTTTGCGGTTTGTAAAAAACTGCAGGTCTAGCAAGAACCAAAGAAATTTGGACGATTTGAAAATTGAAGAACTGAGACAAGCAACTCAAAAATTAGTAGAGCTTTCACAACGCGAATCATTTGTCTCTGAACTTCAAGATTTGATCGAGAAAGGTCACGTTGGAAACAAAAGCAGCATTTTAAGCCTGACACCTTTTTAAAGGGATAAAATTATAAGAGTGGGAGGTCGATTGCGTCAATCAAACTATACTTTTGATAAAAAACATCCAATGCTTCTCTCTGCCAAACATCACTTCACGTATCTACTGTTCAAACATGAACATACTAGACTTTTTCATTGCGGTCCCAATCTGCTTCTATCAAATATTAGAGAAACTTATTGGCCATGTGCAGGAAAAAATCTATCAAAAAATGTGGTCCGAGATATATTGTTTGTTTTCGATTTAAACCCAAATTTATAAATCCTTTAATGGGTGAGTTACCTTCACCAAGAGTCTCACAAACACCTCCATTTTCACATGTCGGCATAGACTACGCGGGTCCATTTCTTTACAAAGATAGAAAAGGTCGTGGATCTAAAAATCTAAAATGTTATTTATGTCTTTTTATATGCCTAACAGTTAAAGCCATCCACCTTGAGCTTGTAACCGATTTAAGCACAGCAGGCTTTTTGAAAGCTTTTCAAAGGTTTATTTCTCGCAGAGGAAAACCGTCTCACGTGTATTCCGATAATGGAAGCTGTTTTGTTGGTGCCTCAAATCAACTAAAAGAATTAGGTCAATTTTTAAGATCAAAAAGGTCGAATATCATTCAAGATCTTGGTAACTCACTTGATATAACATGGCATTTTATTCCATCTTACTCCCCACATCAAGGTGGTAAAATGGGAAGCTGGAATAAAATCAACAAAGCATCATCTTTTGAAAATACTTGTCTCGAATTCCACTAATTCAACATTTGAAACTTTTTACACGCTTTTAACTCAAATCGAAAATGTACTGAATTCTAGACCGTTAACTCCTTTGTCTACTGACCCCAACGATTCAAGTGTTCTAACACCATCCCATTTTTTAATTGGTCGTTCTGCTCAATCACTACCTTATCATGACCTTGAGAAAGTTCCAACAAAAGGACTAGTTTTTCATGAGCAACTTGAACAGATGGAGCAACGCTTCTGGAAGAGATGGTCTACCGAATATGTCAGTCAGCTTCAGCAACGATGGAAATGGAATTCTCCGAATCGTAATGTAGCCATCGGTGGTGTTGATCCGGGATGACGGCGTTCCATCATTCAAGTGGCGTTTTGTGAGAATTGTAGCTGTGCATCCAGGAAAGGATGGACTGGTGCGTGTTGCTACAATAAGAACTCCAATGGGTGAAATCAAGCGTGCAGTGGTCAAGTTGGCAGCATTACCGATGGACCCCGCTCGTTTGGATTAGATTATATAGGCATATGTGCTTGGGCTGACGGCCCATTTAGTCTAATTAATGAATTCTGTTTGCGGGGAGTATGTTAGGATCTATTTAATCTTTATTATATAAAATATTAAACCAATCCTAATGTAAAGAGACTTTCCAAACGAGATAAAAAACAAAGCAACCGTTACCCATGACGACGGACGTCAAGACAATCAATCAAAAAAAGGAGCGAAGAACCGACGTATTATTCTCCTTATAAGCAGTGCTCCCCTGCAATAGTTTTTTCAACTTTAATAAATTCATTTTTCATTAACATCGCGGTATCATTCACATCAAGAGAAAATACAGTCCACTTCAGAATAATGAAACGTAACGAGGCAAGGTCTGAAAGACTGTCAAGGGCTCAACCACAGGCAAGCCGTGTATGTAGGGCAGTTTACCCTCAAATCACATACAGGTATAAGTCTCTACATCTATACTTAGTCTCTGAGTATGGTCGATGTGTGTGAAAAAACTCAATTATTAACCATTACATCTGGGGGGCAGTCAACTACAAGAAGTGGCTTATAGCATTCCTGCAGCCATAGAGATCGACAAACAAAATGATGTATTTCAAACTCTTGTCGGAAAGCTGTCAAGATGTTTTTTCCCTGAGCAAAATTCATGTTCATTCAACGTTTGTATGTCATGTGTTCCGATCTATCAAGAGAGAAGAAGAAGACACCTTCAATAAGTTCTTGCTTCAAATTAGACAGCGAGGAAATGAACATAGATGCAAGACAAAATTATTGACGGCAGGACTTCCTTGGAGTTGCGGTGAAAGCTTCTAGAAAAAGAACGAACACTAAAGAACGCAAGTCAATCAAAAGCCGATGAACATCGGCATCGACTTTGCATGTTCAAGTACCTATACGTCCTTGTATACACAAGTAAATAAAGTGAGCCGCCGAAGCAAATTGAGGACAGAGATATGCTTGAGATGCGGAGAACTACTACCAAACAAGTTTCAATCCTGAGTAGATGTCGTTCGTACCAACACCAAAGAGTTCGAATGTTTCAAGGTCAACAATGCAGTAGCACCATAAGAGCCTAAGACAGGTTCGGATGAGTTTCGGACGAGCTTTCTACCATGGGCCCAGTACAATCAAGGGGACAACTGAATTGTCATTGCCCATCAGTCCTTGTCAGAACAGGTTCTGGAATTAGCACATGAAGGACATCCAGGTGAATCCGTAATGAAGCGGCGATTACATGAGAGTAGAGGTATGGTGGCCATTGATCGATCGTCAAGCATCAGACAGTTTTGATTTTGATAAAAACTATCAAGAATGCCTCTTGGTTTCTAAACCAAACCCATACTCACCAATGTCAAGGCAGAAATTTCCTGATTATCGTTGTGTCTTGCGATGGATCTCATGGGCCAGCTACCGGATAAAGTCATATCACGAGATTAAATACCTACATATACAAAAATATTTTGTAGACTTGAATATCCAAGAAGTGGCAGGGCAGATAATGGAAGGCAAATTGTGAGTACAGAGTTCAACTGATTCTGCAGCAATCACAATATTATTGCACTTATCCGAACAGCACCCTAGCCACTTGGTGAAAGCATCGGTTGATGGTTGTATCAATCAAATGAGTGTTCTTCCTCTTCGAAGAAGGAAAAGGTGCCAAGTGGCAAGGGGTCAACGTGAAATGTGTCAAAAGGTTCTGCGATTTTCTCAATGGGATAGGGTATCCCATCTTTCTTTCTCCAAGCTCCTATGCTATACTTCGAGGAAGAATGAGATGTTTAGACAGTATCTGCCTAATCACGATCATGTTTCTAGGTCTCTGGATCTGAACATTCCTGTTCTCCTGTGCATAGACTTACACAATCTGAGCGTAGCTCATTGTACTCTTGTATTACATACAACAATGGGCTGCCTAATACCATCGATCAAATTTCAAACTTGAAATGCTTCAAGGGGACTCTTCTCGAATAGGTTGTTGAGTGTGAACTCTGTTTTATGATATTCTCATAGTTATTGTATCATCAGGGCTAGATTAAGCTATGTTTTGCATTTTATTGTAGGATATATGGTTTTAACTTTTTTAATCCTCTGAATTGTACATAGGACACCATTTATCTAAATGTATTTTTTCTTTTTTTTATCGATTTTCAAGGGCATAAACTAGCGTCGAAGTTTGTCAACTGGCCTTTTAAACCTTTTAAATGATGACGCGTTAGCGGCGGATTGCTTGCATCCGGAAAGCGAACGGCCCAGTTTATTCGTGGATCGATAAGTTGAGAGAACGCTACGTTGCCGAATTGCTTCTTGGTTCTTGGCATCGATTGTAAAGCGTGTTTTATTCAGGGGATTTCTCAATTTCGAATTCACGTTCGTGGTTTGGTTCAACTTTGCTCTTCCTGGTCTGGTCTGCTTTTTTTGAAGTTTCTTGGGCTAGAACGTTAGGCGTATTTTTCAAAAATAAATGTGAATCAAAAGCAGAACTACCAGTTGATAAAAATGATTGTTTTTCAAATACGTACATTGAGATTTTTAATTCATCACTTATCAATTTATCACCAAAAACATGGAAAACTATGTAGAATTGCGGTGCTACTCGAGCATGTGTTCCAGGTTAGGTTAGGTTAGGTAAGGTTGCGAAGGGTATGCCCTGCCCCACAGTTTCCTGCTTCGCATTGCTTTCACTCGGAGGCCAAATGGCTCATTGTGATCCCTTGTTTGAAGAGGTGTCCCCTCGGTCTTCACCTGCGGCCTTTCTCTTCATCGTTCTGAACCATCCCATGGTTTTTACGAAGTTCAGAATTAGCACGATGTCTACATTTGCCACTTCCTCCAAGTCTTCAAGGCAGTATTGTCCCATATTCCTGAGGCGTCCTTCCTTCAGAGTTGGGCAGTGGCACAGTAGATGTTCTATCGTCTCATCCTCCTCGATGCAGTCCTTGCAGAGCTCATCAGTCCCTAGGCCCCATTTTCGGAGCATGGTTCCGATTTCACAGTGTCCTGTGATTACTCCCACAAGGGGCACACGGAGGATTTGCTCTGCTTGAGTAATTTCCCTGTTTTTTTCCATATCCAAGTTTGGCCACAGAGCTCTCGATGTGTTACAGTCGTTTCGATTGCTCCACCTGTTTTCCATTTCGGCTTCGTCCTTTCTTAGTCCCAATTTCGCCAGTCCATCTGCCATCGTGTTCTTTTCAATACTGCTAAGTCCAGGAACCCAGCATAGAGCGAGCTTCTTGATCCTGATCCAGGCGATGCCTCACGGCAACTCATCACTACCTTTGACCCTACTGCACCGAGAAAAATAAAAGGTCGCCATAACTAAAAAATTAGTAATAGCACGTAAGGAGTGTGGATAGCATAGAGGACAGGTTTGAAAATTAGTTATTCCAGCAAATTCAGATTAGTTAGGACAACAGGTGGTATCTATAGTTATATCAACTAACCTTGGTTGGCTGATGAAAAACTATAGCCCAAATGCGGTTGTGGCAGCCATATTTTTTTATCATCAGAACTAATAACAATAGTTGCAACAACTATAATCAATAATGGAAATCTTAAAGGTCAGGTACCACAACTATTGGATTTAGCTGACTCAACTAGCTATATTAGTTCTTATAATCATTATTTTGAGTTACTGTAACCATAATTTTGTATTGACTTAACTAATACCAATTAGTTGTAACGACTATTTTGGATAGTACTCTCCATGATGTTTTCTAATTGCGTACATTAAATTTGAGGGCGAATTCCTGAGGTAATTTTATGAAAAAAAGACCATTTAAACATGAGTCCGGAGATGCATTGTTTTTAAAATACAAGGTGTTGAACTTTTTTTTTAAATCGGCGTTTTGAAGACTGCAATATTTCAAAGAAATCGGTTCAAGGATATCTGAAACACTCAATGCACTTCCGGTCTCATATTATATTTATAGGGATTTTTTTTATGGAACTAGATCAGGAAGACTCCCTTGAATTCATTGTACACAAGTAGGAGACACTTTGTATCTCCAATTAATTAAGATTATTATTGGCACTGATTTCACTTGTGTCCATCTCGAAACGCTCTCCACTCAGCTAACATTCAATAAATAAATGCCATTGATTTAATCAACGACTCAACGGCGACAACGAAAGACAAAAACTATTGACAGCAAAACGTGAAGGTGTCCGGTAGAAGTATCGTTCAAGAATTATGGGAAACTGGAATACATACGGAGTTTACTGGGTTCGGCTGACTTCGGTCCGAAAACGCTAGATTATATTGGTTGGATATTGAATCGAAAGTGGTCGAAGGACTAACTAAGCATCATTAGTTGTCAGAACCAAGTTGCCACAACTAACTTTTGAGTAGAATTTTGGTTATTTTTGATCTAACCCGCTCACTTAGTGAAATAAACATGTTGCCACAACCAAAGACTACTGAAAAAATTCAACTAACGTTTCTAGTTAACGCGTTATCCTCAGTGTGTATCTGATTCTAGTTGTCTCAACGCTGCTTTGCTGTCTGCATAGATTGTGACGTCTTTTGTTGTGTTGTCCAGTCTTTGCAGCAGGTTGGCAGCTTCTTTAATGGCAATGATTTCTGCGTGCAGAATGCCACATCCTTTCTCAAGCTTGATAGACTCTTGGATATTTAGTTCCTTTAAGTATATCCCTGCTCCTGTCCTGTATTTGTTTTTGCTGCGTCTGTAAAAATTGATATCTCTTCCCCCCTTATGTTTGAGTCTTGATTCCAGTCTTCTTTGGTAGGCATTTTAACCACTTCCTTATTCTCAAAAGAGCTCTTGGTCACCATGTAGTCTGTTGCCGTTTGTAGCAGCTTCACCTCTTGGTTATCCATTGCCTTTGAGATTTCCCTTGGCACCGTTGTCCACTTGTTGCCTGTTTTCACAATTTGGCATCTCTCAGTCTGAGGGCTCCCTTTGCGGCAGTGCTTTTAATGAACATGTCAATGGGCAGGTTAAGAATGACATCTAAAGCTGCCTGCGGTGTGCTGTTCTTTGCTCCCGTTGTACTTAGTGTTGCCAGCCGTTGTACTTTCGTGAGCATCTTCACGTTCGAGTTCGTGTCGATGACTTTTCACCATACCCCGACTCCGTAGGTAATTATGGGTCTCACGATCGCTGTTTACATCCACTGGATAATGTGCGGCTTTAGTCCCCATTTTTTATCAATCATTCTCCTTCATATATAATATAATGCATTGAGGCCTCTCTTCATTCTTTCCTCTGTGTTTCTTTTCCAGGAGAGCTTTGAGTCTAGAATGATCCCTAGGTACTTTGCCTCGTTGGAAAGCCTAAGAGTTTGTTGCCCGAATGAGGGCATTTTACTGTTAGGCACCTTGTATTTTCTTGTGAACAGTACTAGATTTGTCTTATCAAGGTTTGCTCCAAGACCGTTCTGTCCTGCCATTTGGAGAGTTCCTTCAATGCAAATCCCATGATTTCACTGATAGATAGCATGTGTTCTACCTGCGAGAAGAATTTTACCTGACCTTTACTGGTTCTATAGATGTGAAAATATGTGGGTTAAATGTGGCTTTTTACCAAATTTAAAATAATTCAATGAAAAGAATTCTTATTTATCCATGTACCTTAAAACAACCAATGTATAGTGGAAACATTTTATAACTATTTTACACGTGATACTCGTGATACTCTTAAATAAATCATGAAACGCATTCATTTTTTTGAATGATTAACAAAATACGGAACATATCAAAACTGATGTCTTATTGAATCCACTTTGGCAATAATGGCGGCATAATCAGGGTTGCTGCTGAAGGTCGTTTGTCTCGTTGGGGGGTTTCGTAATTTGCAGTTTCTTGTTTTGACATACATACATAATAGCCTATTATTGACAAAGCGAAGGTGTGTTCATATTTGCAAAAATAAATCTTCTACTACACACCCCAATAAAATATTTTTGAGGGTTATTCCTTCTAATAAGGATCGTCAAAAATCATGGGCTCGTATATAAAACGTACCTTATGAAGATCATTTCAATGTAAGATTTATAATAGTCATACCAAATATCTAGACATAGATTCAAAGAAGTGGCCTACTGGCCTATAAACAAAATTGCCTACCTACTTCTATTAGCAGGTATTTTTTCCTACCAATAATATTTGCGGTCTTTGTTTAGTATGCCGCTTCTGGCCCATACTTCTTTGAATTTATCTCCACGTCTGATAAATAACTATTCTACGCAGCTGCTTTAATTTGGGCCTGAGAAAAATATCTTTGTATAATGTATTGATAATCTATCGTTCATCATGTTGAGCTAGTAGTTATTTTAAAAATACCATCAATAGTACATCTTGCAACGCCGCATTTGTTTCAAGCAGCGCGCGATGATTTCAGACCCAACCGGATAATCGATATATCTCTGTGACGTCACAGCAGCGGTGAGCCTAGGTTGATGGAGCCATTTATTTCAAAGAGGCCTAGTTCAAATTTTGGGCAGTATTTTGGCAAATTCATGTGACCCATTCTATCAACATACCCACAGTTATATATTTTACATAAAATCAACTTTGATTTCGATATAGTGCAACGACCCCATTATATTGTAATATTTGCGGTAGTGGAAATCATGGACACACACAAAATGAGTATAAATGCAGAAAAAATAAAAACATTGTAGTTATTCTCAAACTGGAAATGAAAGTGGTTGATGAAAAGAGATAAGGGTATAATAAGGGGTGATATTTTCGAATTCGGGACAATGAAAGTTCGAAAACGTTATACCAAAAGATACAGGTGGGCTGATTACACTTGCCCCATGATTACATTCACCTCACTTCACCCAATATCTCTTTTGATCTGTCAAACGTATCCTCGATCGTATCGCATTACAGTCCGTGACTACTCAGATATATCCGGAAAGTCTTCGATGAGAAACCACAGCCAGTCTCCAGATCATATGAATGATATTTTTGTTTCTTTTTAGTATTCTGTTTGGAGTGGTACGTTACAGGTTGCAGTTCATCGTGTCTTTTTTTTGTATTTAGATGCCTCCTATTTCTATCTTGAAGGGCATCTTTGCTTATAAAGGTCGGGATGTCAATTTCTGTTAGAGAGTTTCAAAGGCTCACCCAAACATAATTGGCTTTTTTTTAATAAAAAAAAGGTCTATCATTTACTAAAAAATGAACAGGCTGTTGAAAAAAATACCCAGACAGTTAGCTCACCCTGTATTTCAGAATATTTTCTAACGGCTTCGAATATATTGTACGACTTTTACGTTCAAAGTCGTTTTCTACCTCTCATTACAGCAGCGTAAGGAGCTGTGTTTATGTAAAGAACCACCCTGTACATGATATAAAGTTGAGATTGCATAACTAAATAAAATGATGAAGATAAGAAAACGAACGTTTACTATAAAAATGTAGCCTCAATAATTATCAACAGAAGCAGTCTAGATAAATTAATAGGAACATATATTCAACTAGAATTAAGTAAAATATCCATATACTAAGAACGTCCTATCTTTGGAAATATTGAATTGAATAAAATTTTTAACACAAATATGTCCTAGAACTAAGTATAATATTCATATACTATTGAAATGAATAACATTTTGAACAAAAATATGTATGTCCTAGAACTTAGTATAATGTTCATATTATACTATATACGTCCTAGTCCTATCAACCTAGACTATAAGTGAAACAACTACAATAATTGATAAAACTTTGAAAATAATGAATTGAATAAAATTTCAAACACAAGTATATTGGTAAACGTCACAGCCTCCATAAAAATCACATTTGTAAATTCAGTCTTCTTGGGTCATCTTAGTCTAAATCTCCAAGCTGCAACAAGATAAAGAATAAGCTTATGTTTTATAATGTTTGAACAAAAATCTTACTATTGGACATGACGGAATATCTTCTTTCTCCATTTTTAAGTCTTCCTTGCGCGATTCCCGAGGCGAGCCCCGATCCTTCCATTGTCGAACTGTTCAAGAGATAAATAATTAATACATTGTCAAAAACTGTTGTTTCAAAAACATAATGTCAGTGTAGATAGCCCAACAAAGACTGACACTTGAAAGTTATTTCGTGCATGTATATTGATTTCAAAATGTTCATGGGTGATTTTGATCTGGTATAATGGACACTCTCCGGCCCAAAATTCCGCCACCCAAAAATATTGATCAAGTTTGATGCTTCATAGCTTCTATTATGTTTTATCCTATTTTTATGAATTTTGCACCAGTTTGTGGATAAATATATTGTTATTCTCATTAATTATTATAATGAGTAACATTTTTCGTTCAAGCAGTATTATACAAGGGTAAATCAAAATGTTGTTTTTTATCGCAACTACTGTAATAAAATTTGGACGGATAATTTTGACTTTTTATTCATCCCATTTCTTATACTAGGCGCAGCATTTTGAAAGAAATGCTGATTCAAAGCTTTCTCTTTACAAAAGCAATTGACATGTAACGACATTGTCAGAAACTCAATCAACATCACATCATAACATTTATTTTCTTCTCGTGCAGCAATGACAGCTTACATTCTTCGTGTCCCTTATTCTTTCTTGAGGGATAGCTTGATATTCTTCTGTCAGCGCCAGTCGTAACTCCTGCAAGGTTTATGGTTGCGCAGAACGAGGACGAACGGCTCTTTTGAGTTGACCCCAAAGTTGTTCGATTCGGTTGAGATCCGGGCTACATGCGAGCCCATTCCAATCCTGGAAGTCCAACCTCATCCAGATATCCGCTCGATACCCTTGCAACATGATGTCTGGCATTGCATTATCAAAAATTGGTTCCCCGTTGTCAGTATTTGTCAATAAAAAATACGCTTAAAATCATCATTTCATTAAAAATGTTGCAGCTCGTATAAGAAAGGAGATAATGGGATGAATAAAAACAAAACGTTTGGAATCCGAGATTACAGCAAATAGTAAGAAGACAAAATCGAGGACAAAATTATCCACATAAATTTTACTACAGGATGGACCTTGGATTAACCTTAGTGTAATATTGCTTACACGAAATCCTGAAGACTTGACAATTTGATCAGTTAATTTGTCTTCTGGAATATTCCTAGACCAAACGTTTGTTTGGTTTATCTAATCAAATCACTTTAGAAAGTATGCAATAGACTTTGATAAAATTTAAAGATGGAATTATTGTTTTTATCTACCACACAGACTGTTCAAGTTTCTAGTTCATATATTATGGGACTATAACCTGTAATAAAATTCGTAATACGGATAAAATTGCGATTTATCAATATGTACATCAGTCTCTATTTCAGGAAAGTATGGAGAAATAAAACATTATGCATGCTAAACGAGTAAGACTCAATTAGAGGGTGGCCCATTTCTGTATTTCAATCATTATCAGGCCATATTGTTAACAGTGATAACGATATTAATAAGATGGTGTGTGTATCTTTGACAATTACCCCAATGAAATGTTAAGTGTTGATTATACCAGTTTTTCTGAACCAGAAATTGTATACAATAACTGGAGTAGAATCGTATTGAAACTACTACTGCAGGAGAAAACTACAATATGTATAGTAGGCCAGAAAAAAAAGTGAAAATCCTGGATGGAGACACCAAATATGCGATTATGGAATTATGGAACTTGGACAAGACTTTCTTCAATGAGCAAAATACTCTGATGAAAAAGAATTTTGTCAGGGAGAAGCATAACCAAAAAGCACTTTTACTGGAAACCGATGAAACTGATTGTTGACCAAGATAATACTTGAGAAGCATAAACCAGTGCCGTATTTTTTTTTTTCATCTTGGTGAAACGTAGATCGATTATGTAGTGCAACAAATGTGGAAACTTAGAGAAATATTCTAGAGAAAAAGTATAAAATCTTATGATTGACTTTTAAAAATTGAATTTGTACTGAATTCTTTTGGTCAGTATTTATAAAAAAATATATATGATAGTAACATAGGTACAACATAACACCTACCAGTGTGGGTTACCTTGTAGTCCTTATGCAGACATAACGAGTTTTTTACTTTAGATTGAACATTAAGAATATAACATACATACATTCTGATAATAATAAAACACATTTGATTCAGAAAATCACGCGTATTTTGAAGTGTCAAATAATCATGATTTGACCTTATTGTTATGGGGGTGACCGCATTTCAAAATTTTCAAGTTTTGTCTCTACTTATGTAGAAAAGTGTTATTTCAGCAGATAGATAAGGAGACAGTCTGAGCAATTCCTCCCAACTCATCCTTAAGAATCAGCAGGAAACAAGTATCCAGGAAATTCTATTATAAATAACTTACGACCAGCAACGTTCCAGTTAAACTGTTCATTCAGTGCAAAACCTATTTTCTGTTCAATCAGATACCTCAAAATCACTGTTTTTTTTCAAAAAAAAGACATAAAAAATACGTTTTGCTTTGTTTTAAATCACAAACATTTCGCTTTTGCAAGCCATTGAAATCTTTTTGATGTTGGTCTAAATAATTTGAAATATATTGAGTAATTATTATAGTCTATTACTCGTTAGAAAAGACTTCTTGGAAAATTCCTGTCGCCGCACGCGTGCTTTTAACAGTAATTTGTAATAATTGTTATACTATCCGTGCGCCATCTCTATAAGGCGGTCGTCGTTTTCCGTTAATACAAGGAGAGGGATCCAAAAAGTTGCGACTTTTCTCGTGCATGTGGAACCTAAATACCGCAATCGCTGGAAAAAAAGAAAACAGTATAAGGCCGATTTATCTCCACAAGACGTCAGATCCAAATAGATCAGGATATAGAGCAACTTGTAAGAAGTGTAAGAAAGAAATTCCAAGACTAGAGACACACCGTGAAATTTCTAAAGAGCGGCGAGAAAGATACGTCCACAATGAGCCAATTACGAAAATATTGATATTTCAACGCCTTCCTCAGCGTCCGTACAAAAGAATGTTCAGCACTTTTGGACTTGTACACTCTGAAGAAACATGTTGGAAGTAGAGGAAGGGAAAATTTTTCAATTTGGTTGACTTTACAACGAAAATGAAGAGAAGTTGAGTTTTTTTTGTCTTTTCCAGTTGCTAACCATTGTAGTAACTATTTGTATTCTGGCATTCTGGTTTAATTTTTTTAAATTTTCATGTATTATGATGTATAATGTTTTGTTCAATAAGTCCAGATAAAAGATTTGAAAAGAGCAATTTTTGATTTTATCACGATTTTTATCTGAAAAAACAGGTGTTTCAAAGCATCTGATAAAAATCAAACGACCTTGGTTTGCGGAACGTCTGTTTCTATTTAGTCTTAGTTTTGCTACCGACGTTGTTACATGATTATTCCTTTTTATGACGCTTTCTATTATTTACTAGATGAGCTAAAAGTTTTTACGAAGTTTGGTAAATCTCCAGTTCATAGGAGTATTTGAATCAAGTATTGACAGGAGGCTTGCCTAGATTAAAAATAAATGAAGACTGAAACAATTCAAGTCATAAAAAGTGAGGTGTATTTCTTTGTAAGTTTTAACTATACCTATAAAACTGGCCCTTAGAAAATCGATACAGTGAATAATGATACTTGAACAGTCCAAATTCAAAAAAGTTATAGTGTGGCCACCCTATAAACTGGCCATCTCCTCAAAACTAATGACTGAAAAGATACATACTCACCTGATAGGTTTATTGAAAATTTGTATCCCTATCCTATCACACCGCGCACAAAATTAACGCATTAGCAGTATATTTTTCATAAGACTCAATGTAAACATGACCTAATACAAAATGTCATGTCTTCTTTGAAGAAGAAGCTGACTCGAAGATTGATTTGCGGAGAATGAATGCAGCTACAATATTTCAACAGAAAAAGTCTATTCTAACCAGTATAATTCACAGTGTTTCAAGATATTGAAGCCACACGGGCCATTTGCTATAACCATTGAGTGATACAAACTGGAAATTAAAATCACTCTGTAAAGTATACAAATGTCCGAGTCAAATTGATCCATGGTTTTTCAAAGATAATATGAAATTTTGTATTAATGCATGTTTACATTGAGTCCAATTAAAAATATATTGCTCATGGAGTCATGGGTTAATTTTGGTGCGCAGTGTATTTTAAAATTAAAATTTGGCAAAAAAAATCTTTCGAGTTGATCTTCACCAAAAAAAATCGATATTGTTTACTATGCTTTACTCTTATATTTTGAAGCTCGTGGCACGTCGTTGCCAATAATAGTGAATATATTCAATACTTACATGATAAAAAATCATCCTTAATGTTTGAAAATAATTATCAAAATGTCCATAACAATTTGAAGAATGACGTTTCTATACAATGAAAAATTATTGTTAAATTATACCTTACCTAGATTCTCCGTAAAAAAAAGAGGAAAATCACTTTTTGAGAAATCAATTTCTTCCAGTGTTCATAAATAACGAAAATCATCTCCTGCGATTTGCGTCAATTGGTCTGCTATCGCAAAGAAAAAAATAATTCTTGGAGTAAATCATCCAACCAAAAAAGTTTCTGAAGCCTCGCACTAGAATTTCTCCGAAAGCGACCTCACATTATGTTGTTATTGAAACGGAATTGAAGATATCGTATATGTAGTAACTCTGGAAGTATGACATCTTGGCTAATGAAAAATTAATTAATTATTACAAGGCTAATGATACCAGAAACCTACTCTCGAATCTTTTTAGTCGCCTACAAAAAGAAAGTTTTCCTATCATACCAACATTAATTTCCAGAATATTGTATTCGTACAAGTTTCTAGACCTCGAAGAAATCCCATATAATTTAAGCAGATCTCGGCCCTAAGGTTTAGTCTTTTACTCGTATTTTCGGCCAAAAGCCTGGGCGCTTTGTTCAAATTAGTTGGGTATTTATTTATCTATAATTTTAAAACTTCTACTAATACAAAGTTTTACGCGTATTTACAAGTACATATCTAGTCTGTTTCGCGTGTCCCACTAAGAATGGTTCTCGGCTGTATTTCGAAAAGTATAAGCCGTGTGGCTATCGAAAAAAAAAATTAGCAAAGAGGTCATGAGTAATTGCTCAAAATTATTTTCAAGTTTCTAGAACGGCCGCTAGAGGGCGCAACTGTTACGGGCAATCAGAAAATAGGCTTTTTTCAAAATTTTGCATAATAATCTACGGTTCATTTAATTTTTTTTTGTCTGAACCATTTTGCCCTTACTGCCAAAATAAAGTGGTGGGGGAAGGTTACACCTATTTTTATTTAAATGGTAATAACTCCGAACCGGGTAATCGGAATAAAACGGACTAAGACTCGTTTGAAAGAGCGTTCCCTACTTTATATTCTACCTCAAGATCAATAATAATAATAATAATAATAATAATAATGATAATAATATACTTTTGACATAGACGCTAGCGCAAATACGCAAACGTATACGTATATGATTTGAACTGATAATAAGGAGGAATAAATGCTTTTAAGTTCAATCAAACCGCATCTGGATCTTTTTTCAAATCGAAGATGTTGGCAAGGTCAAAAAAAAGCGTTGTAAGTCAGATCGAGAGAATTTTTATAAGGAATCCTCTATAACTTTCATACACGCCATTTTGCTCGAAAAAAATGTTCAAGAGACCACCCGTAAGCGTAAAACGTACCAGGAATTCGAGTCAGATCTTTTTTCCTTGATGAAAGCTTTAGAGACTCATAGGCCGAATGATTTTTCCTTATAAAATTTTTCATGACCTCTACCGCTTAACAACTTACACCGTTTTTTTTTGACAAAAATAGTTAGTCTTTACCAATATCCTTGGTTTGAAAAAAGATATCAAGATACGGTTTGGCTGACCTTTCAAGCTTTTATTCCTTTAACTATCGTCTAAAATCACACATTCTGTTGCATTTAAAATAATTGAAAAGAACGCACAATGTATGCTAAGTTGTAAAACAGCGACCCAAGCATCTACTGTCAAATGCATATTATTATACTGTTCATGAGGTGGAGTATAGAGTAAGGAACGCTCTTTTGAACGAGACCCAATCCGTTCGATTCCCAGGAGTTATTGAAATTTGATAAAAACAGACCTAACCATTCCCCACCACTTTATTTTGGCAGTTAGGGCAAAATGGCTCGAACAAAGAAAACCCGAAAGTTGCTGGATACTGGAGATTATGATGCCAGTGATGCCATTATTTATAATACCCCACACCTAGGCAGTTTTGCGCCCTTTAGTGGCCGTTCCAGAAACTTGAAAATAATTTCCAGCTATTTCTCATGGCCTCTTTGCTGATAAGATTTTTTTCCGAAGCCATACGGCTAATACTTCCCGAGATAAAGCCGAGAGTCATTCTAAGTGGGACACCCGGTACAAAACCAGTACAGACAAATACAATATTTCACCAAATTAATTTTTGGCCGATATTAGAATGAATTGATTCGGATTACAATGTAAAAGTGGGAGTGTGCAAGGGAAAGCTTATATTAAAAATATAGATCATCATTCTGACTTCAGAATAGTTCTAATACAGAGTTAACTCATAGAGATTAAAACTGTCGACCTAAAAACAAATGTGTCTAGATTAATACATGAGTTACGATAAATTTCATATTTTCAATCGTTATTCTTTGATGGGTCTTGTTCCGGAGTTAGTTTGAAGCTGGTAGACGATGTGTATCTTGGTAAAGATGAAGAATTTTCTCGAGAGTTTCGGACTTACAAAAAAGTCCAAAACTCCACAACGCATCTTGTCCCTGTTGGTTGTGGTAAGAGGTTCTTGGAATCAGTGACAAAATTAACAAAACACGTTACTCATGCAGTCAGTACAATGCTTCGTCAATATTTGAATAGCACAAGATGGCTGCCACGAAAAATATCAGGTTTTAGCGCCCTACACTGTCTTGGTTTGCACCGATAGATTTCTTTGTGTCTAAGCAAAAAGTGAAGGGACATTCAGTCACTGACACGGCTCGGCCAAAGTTTACTAATATACAATAAGTTAGGTCACTTAGAAGTCGGCTCTTTGAAACCCGTATACAAGCGCGGCCGCGGCGTCAAAGCATGCCGCTCAAAGAAACCCGCCCAGCGAAAATGGTTCAAAGCGACCGACAGACGTTCCGAACTAATGGGAACTGGGCTCTCCAAGAGAAACGAAGTAGAAGGGTGACACGAAACCTTTTGATGTTTTCCGCCTGGCGACGGGACTTTTCGTTGTTGACGAAAACACGAACTCGCGACAGAGAGTCTTCAAAATGTTGCTTATTTTCACAACAAAAGATGTTCTTTTGTCGAAATCGACACAGTTGCTGTTTTGTTGCGGTTTTGTCCGTTTGGTGGAAACCCGCCTTAAGAATGAGAATTGTTCATTTATTTATTAATTGGAAGAGAAAATTTTAAATTATGAAGTTTACTATGTAAGTTGGAACGATTTTTCTGATCAAGCGGAAAAACCTTCATACACGGAAAAAAATCGAATAGGCCTGGCAGACATGATGTTGGCACAGGAAACTGCCTGGCAGACATATTTTTTATTGTTCAAGAGACTTCAAGCTTCATTTAAAAAAAAAATCATCCACATCCCCGATGACGGAACTTTTATTCATAAAACAGCCCTTTTGATCCTGGCAGACATGTGGTTGGCACAGACTTTTGGCTGGCAGACATATATTTTTTTGATGTACTTGTTACTAACAACAATGCCATATAGTTATTTTCAACATCCCCGATGACGATACTTTCCTTTTTTTTTAATATTTCATTAATTATTTGAATTAATAAAGCACAGGATGTGCCTGGCAGACATGGTTGTTTTATATTCCCCCGCCTACAAACTACTTCCTAAAAAATTTTTTTTTCACATCCCTTATGACGAAAGGTCCAGTGTCGCTGACTCTTTAGATTAGACTATTACTGAGGATCAGATCACCTCAAAACATACACATGAACTGTAGCTGGAGAAATTTGGATGGCTCGAGGGCAAACTTGTGCAGTTGAACCTTCCGAGTCAACCGTGTGTGGGAAGTTTTTGCGTTGATAGTTATATCCGGGTTGGCACGAAGGATAATGCCCTACAATTTCCCATTATTAGGTTGGACATTCTCTACTACGCTGGGACAAATGCTGAATATTCCAGCGTCAAAATCCAGTAGATTTTGTTCTCAGATAGCCCTTCATCAAGAGAGGCAAAACCTCTTGTTTTTTGGCGACATCGATGTTGTTTTTTTCCGCGTTCAGTATGAGAGAGGTTAACTCAAAATGAAGAAAAATATCAAAAGTATATGTTAACGTGATTTTGCAATACCTTACTGCATTCATTAGTGATTTTAATCACACATATGAGTTTCGCGTTCATCACGACGACAAAGAAAAACTTGCATCTGAAGAGAGAAAAAAAACACATATTTGTGGTAAGAAATTGCCCCTGATTTTCGGGACATGATCTATCGCATTCAAACGCTTGAAAGTTGAGCAGGGCAATAGTCTTTTCGAAACCGTTTGAGCATAATTCGTGTACGAAAGTGGTCCAAGACTGGGTAAAATTTGCAAAAAAAAACTATTTTTGTGAGAATTTCAATTTATACTCGAATGGTTTCGAAAAATGACAGCTGGTTCTAACACAGGAGGGAATGTCGAACCTAATAATGGCAAATTATGAGACATTCGCTTCTGTGCGTCTTGCCCTAGGAAATAATGCCAATACACGCGATCAATTTTATTGTCAATGAAATTGATGGTTCACTTAACTAACGGTCAATGTCTTGATCAATATTATTGTCAATGAAATTGAAGCCGCGATTGATGGAGCTTCAATCAACGCATCAATGCAATGAACGATGGTCAATCTCGCCGGTACACCATCAAGCGGAAGCCGTCAGTGTGCTTTTATCATTTTTTCCCTCAATCGAATCCCAATCGCGTCAATCGCTTTCTATTGCTCATTGACAATTAAATTGAACGTCGCCGGGCCACTCAAGTAAGTGATAAATTGTAACTACATTTATACATATATCAATGTAGTAAATGGAAGTGATATAATACGTTATGAATCTGCAACTAGATAGATAGAAAAAAAAACGGAGAAACTTTGACTGATTGCTATCCGCAAATTCTCAGAGTTGAACCATTTTCAATTCATATGAACATAATAGGGAGATGAATTCAAGGTTATCCACAATATGGGCGTGAAGAACGCGGAACTGATGTATCAATCATATCGTACAAAAAAACACTTTGGGCAAGGGTCAGCAAGAAATCCAAATTTGTGAGATACTAAGTAAGGCATTGGAGATTCTGAGGATAGTTTTGAGAGTGTTTTCCATCAAGGAAAAATTTGGCTCTACCTACACCGAGATGAATGTATTCATAATTTATTCAATCGCAGCCATAAGAAACAGACGCAGTCGTGATGGGGGATGATGATAATTCAACCAGGCTGTTATTCTCGTTTACCAGACAAACTTTGCATTTGTGCAGCAATTGTTAAGGCTACCAAAATAAATTGCAAAAAAATAAGCATGAAAAATTCGAAGAATGTTCGTAACAATAATTGTATATCTTCCTCAGGACAAAGGTACTGGAGAAACTTTCCTATGAAGTGACACCAAGAAAACCAGCAAGACCAAAGGAAACAAAGAAGTGACACTGCTAAGTGATAACGATTCAGACTTGGAATTGACTATTCTCGAGAATAGATGGAAACAACACTAGCCTAGGAATCAAAACATAAATGTAAAAAATAGGAGCGTCTTGTTGAAAGTATAAATATGCCTTGTGACTCACATACATAAAGGGATATATTAAATCAATTCACAACACTAATCTATAATATTTCAAACATATTGGTTTTGCCGCCGATTTACCTCATGTGCAAAAATTACTAAAAAGTTATATAAATTCAAATGGGATCGTCAATTATACTGACAATTACACAACCTCACATCCCATTGGCACCGGAGATTATTTTCCAAGAAATTTGGAAGTGAAGAAGCCACATACATTTTGAAACGTCCAGATTATTGCACTGAAAAGTCCAAAGTCCAAATCTATGGGATGAGAAGATAACTATAAACTAATCGTTCCAAGCGGTCGTCGACTTGACTCGTCCATTTTTAAAACCTTCGTCTTTTATTCAATGAATCATCGTTTCTTGGACTTTCCCAGCGGCTCCATCCGGAGTCTCCGCCTCGTGAATTGGGTCCTTCTTGTCCAGCGTTGGCTTCGTCATATTCACTTGAGAATGAATTTGGTTCCTGATGCCACAATAAATTCTGATATAGTATATGTTTTGTGTGGGCCAACTGAAGTATAGATTACTATTCATTTTTAGACATATTAGATAGTTATTGATTCGGTGAAAACCCTGGCAGTTTTGGGTACAAGAATAGATGGCTAATGAGTGACAGGGGCCAAGAGATATATCAACTTCCAGGAAGCGGGCAATGCAACAAATCAGAAGTTATAATTCAATACCAGAGTTTCGAAAATCAAAACCTATCGAACATGACTATAAATGAAAAAAAAACAACTGTGGCCTGAATCACTTAATTTTTTTATTAGAATAATTATGAATAATATCACGACATGCCTTGTTTTCCTGCTATAATAAGTATCCTCCTTTGTTAATGATCTGATAATTTATTGATCGAAAAACATGTCTTAATAGAACAATATACAGGGTGGTCCATTCAACTTGAGACAGCCCGATATATGACAAACGTTGAGTTTTGAATAAAAAACAGTTTAAATAAAAGTTATTGGGTGCTGTGGGAGGAAGAAAATGATTACATTTACCCTTGACAATCTTTAAAGGGTTTTTTCAGTATCAACTTTTTTTTATAAAGAAATATATTTTCAAAAGGTTGTCAAAGTCAAAAATAAATGTGATAATTTTTTTTATCCACAAGACCCAATAACTTTTATTTTATCTTTTTTTTTCCAAATACTTACCGTTCATTAGAAATGGATCTGTCTCAAGTATGGACCACAAGTAGAATAATATAGATTAAATGAGTACCAACCAAAATCGTTATTTGGACACATGAAGCTGATTACCAGTTAGTATGAGATGGTCAAAATAATAGTTGTTGAAAAAAAATCTCATACATTTTTGATAAAACTACATCATTCGTATACTAAGCCCGTGAAGTAATGTAAAGCAAAATATCAATACAAAAATGGTGTCCGTGGCAAATAAACAAACAACTGTTTTATTCGAATAATGCTGAATCCACAAACAAAAAGAAAAAGATATTACCATATATGAAATTTAGCTGGTGACTCACTAGACATTATGTCAGGATCGGTGTCTGTTTCATTTTCAATAACAGAAATCAGAAGCGAGCAAGAAACGAAAAACTATTTCGTTTATAATGTAATATTCGAGAAGACGAAAGTCGATGTTATTTCCATTTTTATTGTATATTGATGAAATAACATCATTCATAAAGACTGGTTTTCCAAATGGTAATGTCAAAAAGAGATATCGACCACCCTTAGTATACAGTGGAGCATTCTGCCTTTCTTAAGAGAGCTGATTAGTTCTAGTACTATTGTTAATCATCGATTCAACATTTACTGCATTCTTTTTACATGTCGGAGGAGCTCTGTGTCACTCCTGGGCTGCTCGGAGTGACACAGAGCTGCTCAGGCTTGTCTCCGGCATGTAAAAAGAATGCAGTGATTGACTATCTATAGGAAGTGGGATAGTTGAGAAAAAACGTCACTGTTCATCGCTACATTCGACAACACAGGCTCAACCACCACAGTTGTTGCCCCCAAAGAATAAACTGAATACAATATTTCACTGTAATCACACGGCAACAAATAAAATCCAAGACCTTTCATGCGTAAAAGGGTCCGATGCTCAAGGTTCGTCAATAAATATCTGTCTGTTTTATAAGGACAGTTTCAATGTTGACTGTCGTAACATCATAATATGCGGAATATTTCAATTTTGTTCTCCTTTGCGTAAGTTTAATCAGTCTATTCATAATCTTTGAGTAATCAGATCAGATCAATAACAAATGAAGGATATCTTTATCCGCAAAAAACAATCGACATGTCATTAATCGAGCTTTGCCAATAGAGTGCAGCATGTGTTTCTCAACTTCAACTCATTTTTGCTTAGAAAATGTATTGCAATTATCGATGGGTTAGTAACAATAATACGCAACGGTGTGTTAATAATATTTGAATTCAAACAGTACCAATGTACAATACGTCAAAACGTAAACAAATGTATAGAAACAATAATTCAGTATTTTATGCATATGGTGGAGTCCGGATAATACGCAAAGAACCTGCTAAGAAATTTCATCATAAGCCAATTTATATATCCACACTCTTTTTGCAAAACATAATACATGTCACAAACGTATATAGATATTTTTGAAGTCACGCAAATAAAAAAATACTCGAAAAATAACATCTGGAGCAACTCACACAGATAAGTAGACAAGCAATTATTTTATCTAAATCAGGTAAAATAGGAGCACCACATCAAAAAGATGCTAGCATATGAAATTTGGTTGTTTGTGGATGCGAAATTTTCTCGGGACACGTCTGTCTCATCCTTGAAATATCAGAAATATACAGGGCGCGATAAATCGTAACATAAAAGGCATCAGGTTTAGCTCGAGTACAGCTAGTCTTCACACCGTAGTTGTCAGGAATGAACATACTGTCCATTATTGAATCAGTAACTCACTGACTCATTCCCAAAGTCAGTTTAGTGGTGGCGATGAATCGGAATCTGTAGCTTCAATCAGAATTTGTTCACAAGATAATAATTATAAGCGAGTGTATTAGCGGCTCGATGTCTTTATACATCATTGAAATTTTTTTTAGAAATACATTTCCGCCGGCAAATAAAATTAAGTGATTTTTCAAATAATGTTAAATAATGTTTGTTCATAGTTCGAATATTTTCCTCTTAGTTCTCATTTTTCATTCAAGAGTTACAATTATGATTTTCAATTAAATACTTTCTTTTGGGCGACACAGAACTATATGTTTAAATTGAGTCTTCAAATTTTTGGTAGGCATTTTACTTTCTTACATGTTATCATTTCAAATTTGAATTAGCTTTGTTCGCGGATCACATTCAGAACCAATCACGAACCAGTTCAGAACTAGTCTAGGATTAACGTAGAGCGCATGCCTAGTTATGAAAAGATTACGAATTTTGTTTTACCACGAAAGAATTCTGAACTGAGAACTCGCAACTGTCAGTCGTACAATTCTGTCCGTTAAGTTTAATATAACCATTCTAAAAATATTAGAGGAATGTTCGGTCTTTCTCACAAACCCAGTCCCAAAGAAGTTCAGGGGAAGGTGGAAAAAAACATTGCAAAAAAGAAGATGCATATTATCACAAAGTCTCCAATAGCTGAAATTTGTCTATTTTTTGAAAAACATAACCTGTTTTATTTCGAAGGTGATCAAATCAGTTTCGTTGCGAGTTTAATCATTATATTGTGTAGGCTTGCGTCCTTACAGCTGGTGCAGGTTAGTGGGGAAAATGACGGTTTAAAACAAAACACTCAGTTACGAATCTCGACGTTTTGGTCATTCAGATGGAGGTAATGTTAAAAAATAATTAAATTATTTCGTCCTGGTGTATCTTTTATGTGTACGTAGTTTACTTTCATTGTCTTTTTACCATTATGTACATGTATGTTGTTCTTTTTGTTCTAGACGCTCACACTGATTGAATAAGTAATTGTTTGTTTAGATTAGTAAATAATAGGACAATTTGGGTATTATTTTGTTTTTTTTTTAACTTTTCAAAATAGCTCCATCTGTATTGTCCTTTTCTTAATTCTAGACCTTGAAAGATCGCAATAAATGACCGGGACTTCGATAGCTAAGTGTTTTGCTTTACACCGTTCTTTTCCCCACTAACCTGCATCAGTTTTATTATAATTCTAATAAGGGCCGATTCTACAATTCAAGTATATCCTTGTAATTAGTCCGTATAACCCCATATAATAATCATCAGTTATACGAAGTATTGCTTATTCCAAGGATATACATACTTAAATTGTAGAATCGGCCCTAAATGAATAAAATAAGGTTCATAAACTCTGAAACGTATTTAATGCATACATGAAGTATGTCCACTGAAGATTATCCATTATTCAACACAACTTCATTCAAGTGAACTGCTTTTCGTGTATGACATTTTTGTTAGCTCACCCACACTACAACTCATCTCAGCTCACTTTTACTGAAGTAAGCTTTCAATTGCCTGCATTCAGAATGCCCATCTGGCTGGCACTGACGTGTGACGACAACGACAACAATCAATCACTGCGCATGAGCGACAGAACGGAACTCTCAGTTTTAACAGAAATCCGAGAACTGCTCGAACCGATTCAATGCGATCCGCGAACAAAGCTATAATTTACTTGCCTATTCAGTCAATTATTTTCGCATTAATGCAGTTTAGTTGCATAGCTTTTTGCGGTATTACTTTTATCTCTAGGAATAGAGGAATTAGTTACAAATCTGGCTGAATTCGTTAAAATCAATAGTATGCTCATGTAACTTGGCATGCACCGCAACAAAATCTTGGAGGACGGAATATTTCAAATCCCTATAGCAAATCAATAGCTTCGCACTTCATTTGTTTAATTTGTCCAACTTCTTTCGTAGATTAGGGGATATAGTAGCTTCGTGTATCAAGCAAGTTTTTCAAGGTTCTCTACATAATAACCGGACTGAATAAGTTCCTTCGTAAAGGTACGAATACTGTCAATTAAGTTTCACCAGTCTCTAGTTCCAATGTACATATTTATAATTCAAAAGTTGCAGTAAAACAATGTTACAATAATATAATGAAAATACATGTAGGCAGTGTGGTAGACAGGAAAAATCATGTACCGACCAATAATTGGATTTTTTAAGAAAACCGGATCTTTCACAAAAAAGTTTTGCTTGCAAAAACAATACTTTTGTCGAAGGAAAAAATGTTTCTTACATAGGGTAAATGAAAAAATAAAAATTCAATTCAATAGTTTAAGTTCATTTGATTGATTTGAGAAATTTGAGATCATTACATTTTGGCTTAAAAAATATCTTTTTTATCGATAATCGTATTATTTTGAACACATTTTTTTTTATGAAAAATGAGATTCCTTCAAAAATGAAATTCGTTGTACAGGGCTATTGATTATAAATACCCCACCCTAATAAAAGTTTAATTGTTGAAAATGAAATGTTCAAAGAAGCTGTTATTGCATATACAGGGTGTTGAAAAAAATCTGGGCGAGGTCCAACTTTCTTATTTCAAATTGATACCATATTTTTTTATTTGATATTTGGATTATCCTTCAACTTCCAAACAGTTTCTGAGTAGCATATCGTATACGTAAGTTCCATGTATAAAAAGATATTCATTTTTACATTTTTTAAATCCAGAAGACAAAAATTGAATAATACTAATTTATTATTATAAAAATGTCTATGGTTTCGAGTTTCGAAGTATTGACGTAAATGTCACGTCATCAAATACTCATGCAGTGTATCAAAGTATAAATAGTTCTGATAATTTCGAAATGGTTTATCCTGAAAATGAAAAACTTCATAAAGCCTTCGATATTCTCGTAGGGCCTTGTAGCATTATAATTATGTTTTACATAAAATTCATAGACTTCTCGTTTTTTTATTCTCAGAATAAATCATTTCGAAAGTATCAGAATTATTTATATTTTGATACTTTGACACTTTAAAAGTATTCAATGACGTGACATTCAAGTCAATACTTCGAAACAATAGATGTATTTCACATTTTTAAAACAATAAATTAGTATTATTTAATTTTTGTCTTCAGAGTGTAAAAATAAATATCTTTTTATGCATTGAACTTAGGTATAGGTTATGCTACATAGAAAATGTATAGAATTTGAAGGAGAATGCAAATATCAAATACAAAAATATGGTATCATTTTGAAATAAAAAAGTTAGACCTCGCCCAGACTTTTGGGTCACCCTGTATACCTACGTAAAGACAGGTTTTTTTAGAAAATTCATTTCCAACCATGAAACTTTTATTTTGGGAAACTTTTTTATAAAATTTATAATCAATAACAATAACCCTGTACATTTGTCTACTACATTACTGAACATACTGTATAAGTAATGAAAATAACAAACCAATTAAGACAAGCAAGATAGACGTAGAATGGAATTATTATAGTCAAGGATATTTCCAACAAATCGATTTCCCAACATGATTGTCTGTATTAAAATAATCGAAATCACAGCAGATCATGATTTCTATTTCTGAGCTCAATGAGTCAAAATTTTAGAAACTAGCCACCAATACCAGCAAAGCTTATGATAAGTCTATCAAAATTGATATGAATCAACTTTGGTGTTTGCATGATGTCCAATCCGGGATTTGTATATTTGAGATTTATACATAGGTGGGTCATGCCGAACTTTTCTGATATAGACAAAATGGACAATTTGCACATTTTTTTGGAAATATGAAAAATATAAGGATTAGTAGGTACTGATTCCATTGATGTTTAAAAATCAACCTACGACCTCTATTAATGTGGTAATCACCGATTAAAAAGCGCCAATCAACATCCACGACGTCACAGAATACATTATCTATCTCCGTCTGGCATATTGACTGTAATAACTCTCTCTCTCTCTCTCTCTCTCTCTCTCTTTCGAGTGGGTAATTTGGCTCCTCCCCGTTCTCGATCATACAGTGAAATTTGCGTTTTCTTTTTTATTTATTCAATATATTTTTGGGTATTTCGGAAAAACTTTTTCGCTGATGACTTTAAAATATTGTCTAGAATATGAATATAAGATTTCAAGTCTTTTGAAAATGTAAGCAAATTGTCCATTGAAAATGAAATCCGACCGGTTGAACCACCTTCGTATTTTCTATAGAGCTGATTTTAAAAAACTCCAATTGACGTTGAAACCTTAGAAGAAAACTCACCTGTGCCGCACGACGTTGGAATACTGAAATAAATTAAAATTTACTTCCCTTTCGTGAATGACATCTAGACTACTCACAATTTGTGTCGAAACGTTGTTCATTGAAATTTGCATGGTCTGGAGGCCTGTTAAACGAAGATGTTGGTTGATCTGTGTTGCTGTCTGATCTCTGCCATCTCATAAGTTGCCTTGCACGCTCCTCCTCGACCATTCGATTCTTCTCCTCCCACTCCTTCTTTTGACGCTCTTTATCCATTTCTCGCTCTTGAAGCTGACGTCGCAACAACTCAGTCTCATGTTCGTATCTCGCATATGCCATTTGAGCAGTTAGTTTCTCTTTCTCCAGCTCAAATTCCTTTTTCAGGGCTTCTTCTTTTTGTTGGAAAGTTTGGAACAAAGTTTTCCACTGATTTCCATATTCTTCTTCGAAACTCGATGGTTCCGCGATTCTTGGTGCCATATGTCTGTCTCTTAGAAAATCAGAGCTCTTCTTATTGATGGTTTTATCCGTCAATCCATCACTATCATCGACGACTTCATAAAATTCGACAATGACCGGCTGCATAGAAGCAGTCAAGAAAAAGCAATGCTGAGCACATAAGTCCACAGCTAGTTTAGCAGAATAGCGATTAACAAAATGTACATAACCCTCGCCTAGGGGTTTTCCACGTCCGTCGACAGATACGTGAGTTTCTTCAATCTCACCAAAAGGCGAAAAAGCACATTCCAAGAGCTCATTGCTTACGAAGGGGGAAAGATTCTTGATCTTCACTGATGAATTATTTGGAGCAAATCTCAATTTGAGATTACGTCCTTTGAGGACAAGACCATCCAACTCTTTCTTGGCTTTCTCAGCATTAGCACGATAATCCATTCTGAGAAAGACAAAGTTTTTGTCTTTACCCTGGAAAAAGTCTTTCACTTCTCCAAAGGGTTTGAATAGTGCGACCACCTCTTCTTCAGTAATTTCATTTGGCAAATTGCCAATATAGAGTCGATTTCTGCCATTGAAGGGTTTCTCGGTAGTATCTGCAGGAGGAAGGTCATAAACTGGACCCTCGAGGTAGGCGATAGCTTGCAGTACTCGTCTCATGTTGTTATTTGCCATTTCGACAGTCCTATCGTGGCCTCTTTCGTGGCCTCTCTCGTGGCCTCTCTCGTGACCTCTCTCGTTACCTCTCTCGTTGCCTCTCTCGTTACCTTCACCGTTGTTCTCATTTCCTAGGCTCCTCCGATTGTTGAGATTTCTATGTTGATTTCCCTGAAATCGATAATGGGGATATTTTTGGAGTCCTTGTTTTCAAAAACGCCGAGCGTTGGTAAAGCAGTCCACAAATAAAGGGTCATTCAATAAGAGTTTCCACATTACAATCTGAAATATTTTTGAAACGCCACTGTATTTGTTTATTATCATATGATATTTCTAACCTTAAACATAAACAAAATTAGTCATGGAGATTGCTCCATGACTAATTGTCAGTCGTATATTGATACGACTGAACAACGTGTAAAAATGGTGCAAGCCTATGGTCGATCAAGAAAAAATGCATTTCGGGCTCTACGTGAATTTTTCGGCGCGCAAAATCGACCTTCTGAGAGGACTTTGAGGTAAGTTACAGATCCAGTTTGCTTGAATTTTTGAACCACATTCCAAATAATCCTCTCAGAAGGTCGATTTTGCGCGCCGAAAAATTCACGTAGAGCCCGAAATGCATTTTTTCTTGATCGACCATTTTCATAATAATAGGCTTGCACAATTTTTACACGTTGTTCAGTCGTATCAATATACGACTGACAATTAGTCATGGAGCAATCTCCGTGACTACTTTTGTTTATGTTTTGACGTTAGAAATCTCATATGATAATAAACAAATACAGTGGCGTTTCAAAAATATTTCAGATTGTAATGTGGAAACTCTTATTGAATCACCCTTTATAAAGTTTTGTTCCACCCCCTCGCGATCGGTTATGCCATCAAAGTTCTAGATCGCTCTAAAAACGCTCAGCATTTTTCAAGAAATAATTCGAGTTGAGATCAAATTTCAAGACCAAGTAGACCCTCGAAGATCACCAGAAAAAACTTTGGCGGAATTCAGCGCTGTGTGTTTGATTTTCCGATTAGTCTCGATCAACTGTAATGTTCGTATTTAATATTACATGGCGATTCAGTAACAGTTCCAATATATTTTTGTACGGTGCCGAATCAATGCAATTAACGCCAGCAAATAGAATCGATTCCAGCCTCGGAAACCTTTTTTTAAGTAGATTTAGAAATTTTTCAAAATTATCGCCGTTCTCATCATTTATCAAAAAACTATTGGTGCATTCCAAGTAGTTTAGCAATCAAAGTTAAAATTCTTTAAGATATCTCGATCCTCATTTTCCTGTTATAATGTCTCCACGGTAACTAACAGTATCCATGAGCATTGACGAAATAGAGAATAGTAGGTACTCGTAACTTCAATATAAACCCATACCTAGCTACGTCGGAATTGTAAAGTTGCGGAACTTTATTTTTTTTAGATAAAATACCTAATTAGTTAATGAGAAACGTTTGTGAAGTTTCTTGTCATAAAATCTGTTGAATTACGTAATGACCACTCACTGGGGAACAATTATTTGTGAAATAATTTCCATTGACTTTGATTTTTTAGCTAATTTCGTGGTAAATGGACTTTTATTCCAAAATTTTCGTTATTTTTTTCTGTGCTTTTAGCGATGAATATAGGGCGAGTGTTTTCACCTGTCATTCCTGTTGATATGACAGCTTGTCAAAAAAATTTTTTTTCAGTTTTTCTAATTCAATAAATAATCACCTGTGAGAGTTGACTTCTCCAAACTGAGAGGATGAGATGAGTGACAGAAAATCTTCATAATTAGCTATTACTCAATCCTCTTGACCAGGATTTAGGTATTTCACCCCAAAAAAAAATGTGGTAAAATAAATCTAAATAGGATTGAGTTATAGATCATTTTTAAGATCTTTTGTCCCTCATGATATCCGCTCAGTATAGGGAGAAGTTATCTTTTGCGAAAAACTATTTATTGAATAAAAAAAAATTATTGACAGACTGTCATATCAACAGGAATGACTGCAGAAGCTTGAAACTTGGCAGTTGTAATCAACGTCAAAAGGCCATTCAAAATGAGGTATCAGTCGACTCTTCTTTCAATTTAAGATTTTAGGGGTGAGTTTCACCCTGCCTAAGGGATTGCAGATGAGGGTTTTCTTATATGTTCTCCTAATAAGTGTCCCCCTCAAAAACAAAGTTGACGCGTCTGAGTGTTTTATTTTTATATGAAATTAAATGCCCAAAATCAATGCCGGAACGCTTCCGATGGTCCACTCTGTATACTGCAGTGCTTAATGAAAATGTTGTTACCATCAATTTCACGATTTCTGGTTTACGGTCTTTTCTTAAACAACCATGCACACTGAATCAATTTCTGTTTTGCAAAAAACCGCATCTTCTACCGTGGTAGTGGAAGGTTTTTGTAAAACAAAAATAGATTCAGTGTGCATGGTTGTTTAAGGAACGGCCGTAAACCAAAAATTGTGAAATTCTTGGTTATGGCTTTTTTATCAAGCAGTGTTGCTGTTTTTTTTTATTTAAATAGATTTTTTTTATTAAAATAGATTTTTTTTATTAAAATCTTTTTTTTATGTGTATTTTTTTTTATAATAATATTCAGATTTTTTATAATAATAACATAACATTTCATTTCAAGATTTAACACATAACACAACGCAACTCAACTACTGTCACACATAAGTTGGGTCATATTTAAACAAAATTTGTAAAACATATTGAATACTAACTCAACTGACATTTAATTATTTTAAAAAATAAAACCAATAAATTAAGCATCGCCAAGACTAAATATGTAATGTTATTTTGATGACGTAATTTAATTTTACTGTTCAAAAATGGAAGCAGAGAAGCGAAAATATATTTTTTTAATCATGTTTAAATCACTGATTTAAATCAATTGATTTAAATCAACGCAACCCTTTTATCAAGTACGGCAGTATAATAAACTGTGTAGTAGTACAAACATTCGGGTGTTTGGTAAATTATCAAATTATTTTCCTTTGTATGCTCTTTCCTTACAACTGATGGACAAAAAATAAATTTCTTGGCAGTTGTTTGAATGGACAGAATCTAGTGCAAAAACTCCCTTAAAGCACAGCCTTGTCACATTGGGTATGAGTAAAGAAAAAGCAAATGCGTCTACTCAAATGTCCGGAAATAGCCTTATACATTTCATAAGCAACTGACAAAGATAGTACTAGAGTAGCTGCTCTTTATTCATACCGCCCATTGTTACAAGATACATATTCGTAACATTAGTACGAAACTAAAATGCAATGTTGCCAAACTCACTCAAACATCTCAAGAACCACGACTGCAATAGTTTTTGTCTTTCTACTTTGATAGTCAAAAAATAATGAGAACACCAAACCCAAAACTAACTCAATCCAACCAAAACTAACACAAATCAAACCCAAACTAACCCAATCTTACCAAAACTAACAGAAATCAAACCAATACTATCCCAATCTAGACAAACCTGACCGAATCCGACCAAAACGAATCCAATCTAACCAAAACCAGTGTTGCGGATTTTTTTGATCTTTTTGAAAAAAATCAGAAAAATCCGACTTTTTTTTCTTTAAATCGATTTTTTTGATCAAAATCTCTTTTTCATGTATGTATGTATGGGGGGTATTGTGTTTTTTTTAATAATAATATTTCAGGTGGATTTATTCTTAACATAATATTCCATTTAAAGTTTTGACACATAACACAACGCAATGATAACTAAAAAATGTCATACTCAACTTGGGTCAAATTAAACAAAAAACTCCAACGAATATATGGAGGCATTCAGTGATATCCATGAACATGACACACGCAATAAACATAGGTTAGTTCCAATTTTCTGGAGACTGAGGAGGTGTCAAGATGGCAGGGTACTGATCCATTAAATGTTTCAAAAAATTGGCAAATAATATTTGTCAGTTACCAGTTAGGAATTTCAAGACAAAAATTAAAACACTATCAATGGACAATGCCTTCTACTCAATAAATGAATTTCTAAACCATGTTTTATTAATGTATGTACTCCATTCTAATATAGTATATTGTATTCATTTTCAATCTGTGTACTATTCTGTTTTTATAAAATATTTTAGGAATTGTGTATTTTTAATGTAGTGTTAAGCTTGTTCACCTTTTCATATTTTAACATTTTGACGATTGTAAACCTTTTTTTTTTGGTACTAACTCGATAAATAAATTTGAATTTGAAATTTGAAAAAACGAATATACAAAACCAATGAAAAAAATCACTTGGCAACACCCGAGAACACCCAACACCGCGCGCGCTTCGTACTCGGTCGTTATTTAGTGAGTAGTGCCTTGACTCCTTGACATTAACATCCTTTGACTATATTATACACTACTATAGTCAAAGTCTACATATTGACAAGTTATTGAAAATATCTAATTCGCGATCAGTTGTAATTTGTTTGTCCTGCTTGATGGTTTGTTGCAGCTTCTTTAGTTGTGACGTAAGCAACTGCAGTACATGAAAACATCATACATTATTGTGCATTTCATTGACCCACAACTGGAACAAATCGAATTTATTTAAAAATATTGGGTGGTATGAATAGAGAGGTGCTTGTACTCTAGTACTATCTTTGTCAGTTGCTTATGAAGTGCATTTCAAGAAATTCAAGTAAAAACATCTGCTTGTTCTTTATTCATACCGTTTGTTGAAACAATAGGCCTGGCGTTGAAAGGACTGGCTTTTGTCAGATTTTCTACATAACGATGGGTGTTCCACAAGGATTCATATTGGGACCTTTGCTGTTTTTGGTTAATGTAAATGACCTCAACCATGCTGTGGGTTCTACAAATGTATGCCAATTTGGAGATGCTACTTCAGCTATAGTTGCGGCACCCTCAGTTGAAAATTTGTCTAGGCAAGCAAGAATGCAAACATGGTGTACTCAAAATGAACTGAGACTTAATGTCAAAAAGGCCGCTATACTTTCATACCAGAATAACAGAGCATCATCGTCTACATTATATGTTTCTCTAAATGGAAAGAGTATCCCTCAGGTTGTGTCAACAAAATTCTTGGGAATTCATTTGGATGGGGCTCTCTCATGGACAAACCAGATTGACGATTTAGTGTCTAGGATTCATAAGGCCTGTTATGTATATGTACACTCGTCATTGCAGTATAGCATAATGTTTTGGAACCATGCTGCCGAATCTGGACGAGTTTTTGTGACACAAAAACGTGCTATTGGATGTATGCTGAAGCTTTCACCTCGTGAATCATGCCGACGACATTTTATGGACCTGTGAATCTTGACGGTGTCATCTCTTCATAGGTATACTGAATAAAGGCGTGTATGCAAGAAAAAACATCGACCAATTAAGAAAAAACAGTGACCATTATTCCACTATGGTTACGAGTGTAGCAACCCATTTTTCTGGTGACAATTATTTTATGTGCTTACTGATCATTCTTCTCTACCTTGATAATCATTTTTGACAGTGGTCAAAGTAATATTTGAAAGCTAAATTCCTTTTGGTGGTATTTTGAGTGCAGAATGCAGAAGATGGGCTCTTATGCTGCCAATGTGCGTTGTAATGATGAGCCAGATACCCATTTTACTGATTATGGTGAGTGGTCTCACAGAGTTACCTTACTTGATTTAATATAACGCGTTATTAACTAATTAAGAGAAATCCTATTGTGTTTCTATTCTGCAGCCACTTCTGGCGACCTATGGTGAGAATTATCTTACCAGCGGTCTACAGAGTTTGATTCTTGAGCTATCAAGAATAAGGTTGAAACGATCTGCCGCCGCCCCTTTTTCTGAGTGATGGAGATTGAGGAATGACTCACCACCGGTAGTCTAAGGAGTTTGACACTTGTTAAATGATCTGCTACAGCTCACTGTTCCTATAGCGTAGTGGTATGAAATATAATCATACTTGTGGTATGGGAGTTTGGTCTTTGTGAATGAAGTGATTCTTGAGTTATGAGTAGTTAAAATATCATTCATAAGGCTATATCGACTTGCCACGGCCCTTCTTTGAGGCGATTGCGTTAGAGACTAAACATATAACGCGTAGGCTTCACATATTGGCTTGACGCATTTGGCTGTGAGTAAAATTGATTAAAGAAGAAAGCTATTTGTGCCAAGTTATATGGTTGTCCTGCAGCCTAGGGACGCCTTGGGGGACGCCCCATATTGTTGTTTATTTTTGGGATTATGTGTAGAATACTACATCAATTTTTGTGTGGTGGTCAACCATTGATCAAATATAATATAATGGAATGTCTGTATTTCACTTGCATTGTATTCGGAGGTTGATTATTGCATTTATCCCTGGCATTGTACAGTAGTATAGATTTTACAATTGGTGTATTTCTCTTATTTTGATCTCAGTTCAACCTTTATTAAAATATGTTAAACGTGACAAATACCTCAAAGTATGTTAACATCAATAAGGAAGGTGACTCAGCCTACTTTTTAATTCCAGGTGCGTTTGTTCTGGCCAAGAGTGAAGCTGAGCTCGGTGAACCAGTCAATTATTTATTTGTTATTGTTACAAATAAATCCTGACAATTGTTTGAAGTGAATTTTACTCCACACGAGAAGCCATGGTGAACTCTGTATTACTTCTCACAAAACAAGACTGTTTGAAAGAGGCCCAATTTATAAGTATGTCAAAATATAGCTTCCACAGCAACCAGGGAAATTGAAAGCATATTATTATGTGTTTTAAAAAAAAGACTCAAAACAATACTAATCGACCAGGCATTTTATACTCTTAGTGAATTTTACGATTGTAATGTATGGATAGTTCATTTTGTTTGTATAGGTAGTTATATTCATGTTTTTCACTCAACATTTATTCATTTTCTTTTTATTTCCTAGATTTTAAACAATGCCCCTTTGTGAAGTAGGATTTGACGATTGTTGTGTTTCGAATGAAACTTTTTGACAATAAAATTTACTATTATTATTATTATTATTATTATTATTATTATTATTATAAAATAAAGTTTTCTTTTACAAAAAAAAGTGATTTATCCAGCATTTTTTAGAATAGTTAAACGGATTTTTTTTTTCCAAATTCGCCTTTCGAACAGTACAAAATACGTGAATACCTACCTAATGTTTACATGAACCGTTTAGGGTTCTGTTTTGGTTTTTGGACTTTTATGTGCTTTTTTGTGATTATTTCAATATTTCCTCAAGTCAGTTTCAATCAAGTAAATAACATGACGATATTGACATTGATTTGTATGCCTATGATTTTGTATACCACCTTGTTATGTGTTCACGACCGTGCTTATGACTATGTTGTATAAACTCGGAATTAATTATTCATATGAATAAATTCGTGCCAACCCTGGTTTATGAAAATACACGGACACACGGAGTTGAAATAAATTTTGAATGGTTTTTATTGGAGGAATCTCATCTAGCCATAGACTTTACATCACATCTAACTAACCTTGTTACGCACTGGAATAATAATAAAAATAAATTTTTTTGATATTCATCTTTGAAAATGCCCTGACACGTTAACTGCCACAAGTGTGCATCTCAGGCAGCAGTGTTTGTGCCGCCGCGAGATGCACCATTGCATCTCATGCGTTACTAGGTACTTATTAGGCTACGAGGTTTAACGAAGCTTTTCACCAGCCATGGTTTTATATGGGATTAATGTTCTTATAGTAGCCTGGCAAACACGTTCGTGTATTTAGCCCAAGTAATAGGGAGTCTGGGTGCTGGCATAATGTATTTTGAAAAAAAAAACTACCTAGGTATAATATTTTCATAGAAGATCAACTTCTTTTCGTGATAATGAATACATCGTGAACAAGTAATTAAAGGATATTTCTAAATATAAAAAAAAATGTGTTTCTTTGAAAAATACGAACAAAAATAGAAACAAAAAACGAGTAAGTATATTATATCATGAGGTACATTTCTATACTATATTATGTACAACATCGATCCCAAGTGTACTTATGGTGTAAAATAAACAACAACAAACGAAATGTTCAAGCCTAATTACAATAGAAATATAATAATAGAATGCATCTCAGTGGCCACCTAATGAAAAATATCCATTGGGGCCGCCAGATGCATATGTGCTTCTTAGTGCTTCTCAATGGACAATTTGCACATTTTTTGGAAATATGATATATACAGGGTGTCCCAGCAAGGGTGGCCACCGGCCATATCTCAGAAACTACTGGACCTAAAAGTTCAGGAAAAAAAAAATTATCACTAAAGTGGCCACGAGAAAATGCTGGGAAATATTTATAACTTCGAAATTTTTCCGCTAGGGGGCGCAATCAAAGCTTAAATATTAAAATTCGAAATTTCTCCGGAAATTCTCAGATTGAGGTATATCTTTATCAACATGGTTAGAAAACCTAGACAATTTCACGTCTTTTTGGTACAGGGCTTATTGGCGTACCGATCCTCGTGTGAGTAGGGGAAGGTAGTGAAAGTGTAATTGTTCAAGTGGCTGTAACTTATAAACGACTTGTCCGATTTTGTTGCGTATAGGCTTGTTTGGAAGATAAATGTGAGTACTTTCGTATATCGTATCCAGTGATGCGTGATTGTCTCCAGCAAAATTGCTAGAAGGCGTAATTTGAATTAAAAGCTGTTATTTTCGTTTCACCTCATAAATTTAAATGGTACGGTATAATTCTGATATAAGAGCATCGAAAGGTACATTAAATTTACAAGAAAAAACCTTCGAAACGCAGGTGGATATCTTCTTTCGTTTTCGAGTTATTGCCGAGAAAAGAGTTTTTGACACTCGAAAAGTTGTTTGTTGTGTAGTTCTATTGCAACCTGCTTTTTTTTTGGCTTCAATAATAATAACTAGTCCAAATTATGTAAAATTTAATGTTTTCATTTGTTATTTCAATAGAACAAAACTCATAATAAATGAAAAATATTTTGATGAGCATAGATCCCAATCTAATTATGTATTAAATATTGCAATGATGGGTTGAAAAAAAATCTAGGTAGCTGTGGAAAAACATCGGCGGTTTTTCATGGAGATAATTGAAACAGATATTGCAATCATAACAATCTCTTAATTATCATTTTAACATTCTCTGTTAAAATGTCTTACACCAATGCCGAGGCTTTTGATATGCTCGCCGTATATTTTCAATGTTTTGGAAATGCTCCAATTGCGGCACGTGAATACGCTGCAAGGTATCCTGAACGAAGGCACTACAGCAGAAAGGTATTTCGGCGAATGGCAATACGTTAAAGAACAACGGGAAGTGTACAGCTCAATCCAGTTCCAATCAGAAGACGTCCGGTAAGAAACCATGAAGACAATATTATAAACGTTCTCGCTTACGTGGAAGCTTCACCGCATTTGAGCACAAGAGAAATTTCCCACCATCTAGGATTAAGTCGTTCTTCAGTGCTCCGAATTTTAAGAGACTTCAAACTTCGTCCATACCATCTTTCCTTACACCAAGCTCTATCAGAAGATGATTTCAACAGGCGACTAGACCATTGCTATTGGCTTCGAGAAATGTGCAACGAACATCCTCAATTCCTCTCCCAAATTTTATGGACCGATGAAGCCCGTTTCTCTAGTTCTGGAAATGTTAATTTGCATAACATGCACTTTTGGTCGCGGGAAAACCCACACTGGATGCGGGAAGTGGATCATCAAAACAGGTGGAGTGTAAACGTCTGGTGCGGAGTGTTAGGAAACAAAATTATTGGGCCGTATATTATTGATGGTCATTTAAATGGTGAATCATATTTAAAACTTTTCAGAAAATGACTTGCAAATACTTTTAGAAGATGTTCCCATTGGTCCTAGGATGTCCATGTGGTACCAACATGACGGTTGTCCAGCTCATTATGCACGGAGAGTTCGTGATTTTTTAAACAACCGTTATCCAGATCGCTGGATTGGAAGGGGCAGTTTATTCCCATGGCCACCGAGATCCCCCGATTTAACTGTGTTGGACTATTACTTGTGGGGACGAATCAAGGACATCGTTTACAAAACTCGTCCCACCACAAGAGAAAATATGATTGAGCGGATTGAGAATGCTATACATTCCATTGCACCAATTGAAATAGAAACAGCTGTTTCTATTTGTAGGCACAGAATTGAGAAATGTATTTTACAAGATGGAGGACAATTCGAACATTAATAAAGTTAAATAAAACTACACAACAAACAACTTTTCGAGTGTCAAAAATTATTCTCTCGGCCATAACTCGAAAACGAGAAAAGATATCAACCTGCGGTTTGGAGGTTTTTTCTTGTAAATTTAATCTTCCTTTCGATTCTGTTATCAGAATTATACCGTACCATTTAAAGTTTTGAGGTGAAACGAAAATAACAGTTTTTAATTCAAATTACGCCTTCTAGCAATTTTGCTGGAGACAATCACGCATCACTGGATACGATATACGAAAGTACTCACATTTATCTTCCAAACAAGCCTATACGCAACAAAATCGGACAAGTCGTTTATAAGTTACAGCCACTTGAACAATTACACTTTCACTACCTTCCCCTACTCACACGAAGATCGGTACGCCAATGAGCCCTGTACCAAAAAGACGTGAAATTGTCTAGGTTCACTAACAATGTTGATAAAGATATACCTCAATCTGAGAATTTCCGGAGAAATTTCGAATTTTAATATTTAAGCTTTGATTGCGCCCACTAGCGGAAAAATTTCGAAGTTATAAATATTTCCCAGCATTTTCTCGTGGCCACTTTAGTGATAATTTTTTTTTCCTGAACTTTTAGGTCCAGTAGTTTCTGAGATATGGCCGGTGGCCACCCTTGCTGGGACACCCTGTATAGGTGGATATAAGGATGAGTAAGTACTGATGCAATTGATGTTTAAAAAATCAACCTACGACCTTTAATAATGTAGTAATCACCTATTAAAGAGCGCCAATCAACATCCAATACTTCACAGAATACACTATCTATCTCCGTCTGACGTATTGACTGAGATGACTCTCTCTCTTGGGAGGGTAATATGGCCCCACCCCCTTTGCGTTCATGCAGTGAAATTCGCGTCTTCTTTCTCATTTATTTAGTATATTTTTGGGTATTTCGGAAAATTTTTTTCGCTGGTGACTTTCAAATAATGTCTAGAATACGTATATAAGATTTCAAGTCATTTGAAAAAGCATGCAAAATGTCCATCCATTCAAAATGCAAACAAAACATTTAAAAAATTAATAGCAAACACCAAATACATATCAAGAAAAGCCATCCAAAAGGAATTAGCAAGTGTTTTAAAAAAGTACCAACTTGGCCCCAGGATTCACTTTTTTGAGCTTACATTACACTGTTTTTATTTATTTGAAGCTTCAACCCTTACCCCACCGCGTCTGAACATTTCAGTGAACACCATATAGATGGAACCGGTCAACCGGTGTAACCTGGAAACATCCAAACCCCATATCTTCATATTTGCATTGAAAATGTATTTTTCTATAGAATGAGAAGTGAGGATTATTTCAGATTTTTAAACGGTACCAGTACAAAAAATATCTGGTGTTATTCTGGCACATTGGCCATTTTACGCGTAGAAGTATCGGTTTACGTAGGTGTTGCCATGGTGATGTGAAAAATGCATCAAAAAGTATAGATACCTATTCCAATTATCCTTGCCTTCACCTTATACTAAACAGAAATACATTTCCAAAACGAATATGAAGGCTTGCCTGTAGAAAGCTTGCTATTTTACAGAAATTACAGGCGAAATCTTGATCTCCATTTTTATTTACATTGCACAAATAACGGCGGGGTTCCTATATCACAAGATGGCGCATAAAAAACGAAGCCCCGCCAAAACGAAAATGGCAAAACTTCGATCACTAATATCACCATATACCGAAAATTATTCAGGGAGTTACAAATTCAAAAAACTCAATATTTCAAACTTACATGAGGTCCATGAGTATTCCAAGTTTTTCTTCTTGTACCCCCTTGGAAAGCATTTCCTCTACCGAATCCCCCTCTGTTGCTGTTGTTAGTATTTGGAGCGTTATCAGCCGGCGGTGCGTTTTCCGCTGCGGGGGCATTGACGGCTTTGTTGTCTGGATTTAATGGGGCATCCATTTTGCACTTTGATGAAACGTAAATGTATCAATAATTATGTACGCATAACCCACAAGTACGGAATAAAACTTAGCGTCCCTAGCTAAGAACACCGGATCCGGATACCGCTACTAAACTAACGATTAATTAACGAATGGGCGAATGACGAATGACGCAGGCAGGGAGGCAGGACGCTTTGGTTTTGATTAGTGTCGTTTGTCGTATTGTCGTTTTGTGATTCGGGAAAATTGCCGATTGATATGATATGCCGTTATTGATATTCCTACGCTCGTCGGGCCTATGAGAATTCCAAGCTTGTGTCACGTGATAGCATCTGAACTGTACTACTTTTCGCAAGTTTCCAACATCGCGGGCACGCAGGCGTCACAAGAGCCGCGATTGAATGTAGCTTCCGCTTGCACCACATGTTGCCGTTTCTCTGTTTGTTGGGGTAGGATTGTAGCTAGCATGATACTACAACCATAATATGAAGATATATTATATCTTCTAACTCTATATGGGAACCGTCCCATTTGAACAACGAGCGACGCTTGAAGCCAGGATGAGATGGCAGATCCCGCTGTACTGTATATTTTTCGCATAAGTCTATCCTTTTCTATCGCCTCATATTTTAAAAATATTTTCAGTTTTGCAGTGTTGCCGCTTCTTTCCAAAAGTCGTAAGGTAAGGTGGGGTAACCGTACCCAGGGGGTAAGTGGGCCATGATTTCACTACTTTTCAAGATCGCCTCGTATTACTTTTGAGTGCCCCGGCAACATTGCATTAAACTGTCATCTATCCGCAACAACGAGTTACGAGTTTAACCTCATTTTTCTCTCATGGCGTAGTGGGAGAGCGTCCAGAAATTTAGTCTGTTTATTTGCTTTTACAACGTGGAATATTACCAAGAGTTTGGACAGTTTATTTGATCACGGTGAGTATTAATGTGTTCATTATGATTTGTACTTAAAAATTAAAAGTTGGATTCTCGATTTTTGGCTATTGGATGCCGCGTGGATTTTTGTGTTTTGTTTTGAGCCGGGTGGCCCAGTTGCCTCCAATATTTTCTACTATTGGGGCAATTGGGCCATGTGTCGGGGGCAACTGGACCTCTAGTGATCCAGTTACCACAAAGAGCGTCCAGTTACCCCAAGTTATACATTCTACATTATCTATTTTTTGCAGGCGGTTTGGGTAATAATGGTACGAACCTATGTACGTAAAACCCAAAAAGGTGTGGGTCCTAAATATACATTCGAAGATCTCCAGCGTGCCGTTGACGATGTAAAAAATGGAAATAAGTCAACAAGAGGTGCGGCGATATATTATAGTATACCCAGAAGTACATTAAAACATTATGTACTGGGAACTAGAGGAAAGGGATCAACATCAAAAGATGGCAGAGGGGGCGGCGGTGTAACATCATATTTATCTACAACGGAAGAAGAGGAAATTGCGAATTGTATAAGAGTGATGGAAAGGAATGGATTTGGGTTATCACGTGAAGATGTTATGGACTTAGTAGAAACCTATATCAGACAGAATAACCTACAAACCAGATTTAAAAACCAGCGACCCGGAAAAGACTGGTTCATTTCATTCAAAAAAAGGCATCGATTTTCCATAAAAAAACCCCAAAGTATAGAGTATGTTAGGCGTGATCAAGTGAACCCTTGGGTTATACACGACTTTTTCGACAAATTGGAAGAGATTATAAGAGAGTTGAAGTTAGACAATAAACCTATGCAGATCTACAACTGCGATGAAACATCATTCTGTCACGACCCGTCAAAAACAAGAATTGTTGGAGCAATTGGAACACCATGTCAACGACAAACTAGCTCGAGTGGACGAGAGAATACATCAGTATTACTCTGTTGTTCAGCCAATGGAAAAATCTTGCCACTGCTATGCGTATTTAAGGGTAAATACGTCATGGACAACTGGATCAATCAGGAAGAGTCCACACAAACGGGCGTTTCAGTAACTGAGCGAGGTTGGATGGAAACAATATTGTTCTACAACTGGTTCAAAAATGTGTTTTTGGAAAATATTGGAAATGAAAGACCTGTCTTGTTGATATATGATGGTCATGTCACACATATTTCTACCAAATTGATTGAACTAGCCCAGGAAAATCAAGTCACCATTATGAAATTGCCACCACACACTACACATGTGTTACAACCATTAGATGTTGCTGTTTTCAAAGGATTAAAGTCTAAATGGGACAAGGAGCTGTGCCGATGGCAGCGTCAAAATCCCAGAAAGAAAATTCCCAAAGCTGAGTTCACATCCATATTGACAAGAATTGTGGGTGAAATACCATCAGAAGAAAGCGTCGTAAATGGATTTAAGGCAACAGGCATTTATGACTCAGAAAAACAAGGACCAAATAGGGAGGCTATACCTGTTTCAATTTTCAAACCAGAAGATTTGAAACGGTATAGAAATAAAGCAGCTTCGCTAGAAAATATAGATAACGGTGAAAACGAATAACATACATCCAGGGTCACTGTCTCCGATAATATGAAGAACACCGATGAGCTTCCGAGTGAAGATGAAAACGATATAGATGCATCCAGGACCAATATCTTAATTAACATCTACAACACAGATGAGCATTCGGGTAAAGATGACAATGAATTACATACATCCAGGACCAATGACTTAGACAACATGAACAACAAAGATGAGCAGACGAGTAAAAATGAAACCGAATTACATACTTCCAAGGCCAATATCTTGGATAACAGGAACGACATAGATGAGCAAGAGCAACCGAGTACGTCTAAATCAGTCTTCGATGCTCCAAAAAAAACTTTTGAAGAAGTATTATTAGAAATGTTTAAGAAAGACACAAAAATAAACCCAAATCGTAAACGGAAAAGGGTGGTAACTAATTGCGAAATTATAACTACAGCAAACTATTTAGAAAAAAGAAAACGAGAAGAAGAAGAAAAACAACAAAAGTTATTAAAGAAGAAACAAAGGCAGCAAGAAAAACAGGAAAAAATCAAGAAAAAGAAAGAAAAGATAGAGGAAACCAATAATTCATCTACTGATGATGATAGTGATTATTCTCTTCATGAAAGTGAAGACAGTGTTAATTTACAATTCTCGGACAAGGAAGAAGAAATAGACGACAGTGTGTTGCATGCTGGAGATTATGGAGTGATCAAAGTTTTCGGGAAGGATAACACTTCTTTCAGACTCTACATTGCAAAAATTCTTAAAGCTGATGATGACGGCTACGAGGTCAATTTTTTAAAGAGGCACGGCCATACTATGAAATTCATCTATACAGATGAAGAATCATACATACGAAAGTCTGACCTAGTTCGTGAACTATCTCAACCTTTAAAAAGTAAGTCAGCACGTTATGCTGACATGGTTTATTTTGCTAGTGATTTAACGGATTTATCAAATCTTATCAATTAATAGGCTTAAGTACATACTCAAGTTATTTTTCTGATGCAGAGACTCTTGTTTATATTTACTTACCTATCTGCTGTACAGAAATTCAGTTCCCTATTTACCTTAAAACGTATATTTTTGAGTTTCGTTTTGGTTTCTTCTCAATAAGTTAGGTAGTGAAACTTTTGTAATCATTTGTAATCAATAAAGAGTTTTTTCCAGAGTATTTTTATCATGGCTATCTCATTACAATAGCCCTTAACCTAGTTTGGATGAAATTTCTGCTAGGGATTTATTTTTTTTCTAAAAATGGTAACGTTTCAAAAGAGACCCAGATACCCCACACAGAACTACACGTATTTGTATTGTGAATAAACACATGTGGTCCAGTTACCCCAATTCGGAGAGGTAACTGGGCCCACTGACATAAAAAAAAATAAATCAAAATTTTAGTAATTTTATTTTCCAAGTCATTGTTTTTACTGGTTGAATACTTTGAGTATATCTTGATTAAGGTCCTTGTATAGTTGGCGGTTCCTCTAAATAAATTACGTTTGTGTATACAAAGTTTAAACCTCTGATCCAAAAGTCGCGTTGTAAAACTATGGCCCATTTACCCCACCTTACCTTAACAACTTTCTTATTTTAAATGGACCACCCTGTATATTATTATTTTTTTGGATTCCTTGACTGATTCTAATCTCTTTTGCTTGATATACTCCTATACCTGTCGGCAGCGGTTTTCGAGATATAAATTAATTTATAATATTTTTGTCGTAAAACACATCAGTGGATTGAGTTCAATAATTTCGTACTTGATAACGGTGGAGAGTTGAAATTGCTATGCCGACTAGAGGAAGGTAGGTTTATATGGTTCCAATGGAGAAACCGATCTAAACATATACAGGGGTGCTTCAAATTTATTAATCTTTTTTCTTCACACAAAAATGATAAAAAATCAATGTTTTCAAATGGAACCCCCTGTATATTACTTGAAAAATGAAAAGGCCAATAAATTTCCTTTCAAATGGCATCCCATGTTCCTATACCTAAACCTTCATGATCTACAAGAAAAATGCATTTTACTAAAAAATAAAGGGTTGTAATAAACTGAACAGTATTTAATTCATTATGTACAGTATAATATCACAAGCAGTCAGTATAATATTGTAAAAGACTCAGTATTTCTGTTAAAAATGATAAGTAAAAATGGAATTTTTGAGCAGTAAAAGTACTATTTGGCCTGTATTTCTATGTTCACTATTGTGATTATAATGGTCAGTAAAAATTAATAAAATGTCAGTATGACTTAGCTGGTAATAATTCCACAAATGTACAGTAAGAAATAATAAATGGCCAGTATGCGATAGTCAGTAATAATTTTAACCAACTCAAACTAACCCAAACTTGATCCACATAAAACCAATACACAACACGTCAATTATAATAATATAATATAATAATAATTGTAATGTTAACCTAGTGCTAACCAACGAGCCGTTGCATATTTTTCATCAATTTCTATTACCAACACAAACTAACCCAAACTAAATCCGCCTCTCAAAGGAACCTATCTGACTACTTCATCATGACATAAAGGCAGAGTGTTTTCTCTTTACTAAGTTGTGTTTCGTTCCATTGTAAAATTTTTCGTATTTATACGAAATAAAATATATTATGACCAACCATTCATTATTTTACTGTCGCTTTATTGATTTTATGGACTGTCCATTATTTTCACCAGGCATTTACTAATTTATTTGATCGTTTTTTTATGATACTGACACTTGATTATTTATATCTACCATTTATTATTTTTACTGACCACTTCTTTATGTTACTGACCCTTCATTATTTTTACTGACCATTTCTATATATTACTAACCGTTAATTATTTCAACCGACCATTTATTATTATACTGACCATTTATTATTTTTACTGACCACTTGTTTATGTTACTGACCCTTCATTATTTCAACCGACCATTTATTATCATACTGACCAAGGGAAATAAAATAATGCCAAAGAGTACTGTCCATAAAATTGAAATACTGACCATTTAACTTGTTGCCAAAAATAAATTATATTGGTATACATGATATGAAACATAATGTAGTTTCTAGGGCAACCAATAGTTGCCAGATCACACAGCAATAGAATTTATTTTTGAGTAGCAAACTGCAACTACATTATGTTTCATATCAATAATACCAATATAATTTATTTTTTAGACAAATGCATTTTTCTTGAAGAACCTGAAGGTTTAGGTATAGGAACATGGGATACCATTTGAAAGGAAATGTATTGGTCTTTTCATTTTTCAAGTAATATACAGGGTTCCATTTGAAAAAATAGCTTTTTTATCATTTTTGTGTATAGGAAAAAGATTAATAAATTTGAAGCACCCTGTATATTTACAGATCGGTTTCTCCATTGGAACCATATAAACCTACCTTCCTCTAGTCGGCATAGCAATTTCAACTCTCCACCGTTTTCAAGTACGAAATTATGGAACTCAATCCTCTGATGAGTTTTACGACAAAAATATTATAAATTAATTTATATCTCGAAAACCGCTGCCGATAGGTATAGGAGTATATCAAGCAAAAGTGATTAGAATCAGTCAAGGAATCCAAAAAAATAATAATATACAGGGTATATATTAAAGCTTGGGACTGGTACAAACTTGTGGTGTTAAATGTGATGTATCATGCTGTATGTACTATAGTATTAAAGTCAATGATTGTGTGTAATCATCATCGCGTCATATTTTTCTATTGCTGTATTTCTTAGTGTTAAAAATTTTGCCTTACTTCAGCGTATTTTTAAAATTTATTATTATATTGAATTGGTATTGTTATTTTATATAGCTATTTTTTGCTAAATAAAGACCATTAATATTATTATTATCTATAATATCTACTATAGCTTTCTATTTTCTCAGCAATTTTTAAGGCCGATATTTCAATGTCACTTTATTAGTGCATATTTTAGCTAAAGTATACTTTAAGTTGATGTGAATTTCAAAATTGACTACCAAAAGTGCCTTATTATTTCAGTTGCGTCACTCCTTTCATTTAGTTAAGGATATAATGTTAGTGTTTCGCAAATGAAACGCGGCACTCATTTCATCAGACAATAAATTCAAGGTCCAAAATAACCCTTAAGTGTACCTTAGTCCTGAATGGACATTGAAATATCGGCCTTTAGTGTTCAACAAAGAATCGTGGAAAGTTTTTTTGTTAGCCCGACCTACCCAACTTGACAATCCAAGCATGTCTGATTGTTCATGAAATTTTCAATTTTTTTACACGGATTCTTCTTATTGCAGTTTGTAAAGCTGGCTAAGTAAGTGTTTCAACTCCTTATTCTTCTTGCTGCATTGAATTGTTATGAATTTCAATACAATCATTTTGTTTGCACTCTTGTTAATTTGAACAAAAAGTTGGCACAAAAATTATGCTTGCGCATTCATGATGAGTTAATTGAAAATATTTTATTCATAATAGTATCAAAAAATCAAAATCAAATATATTTCAAAGAAAAAATGAATAGTTTTACAAAAATATCTATATAACCCAGTACCCTAAGTCACAAGTGACTTGTCGGGACTTAGTCATTGGAAATACTATCTATTTAAACAACGCTATAACTAACCTATATTAATATAACTATAGTATACTTTACAATGAAGAACTATTATTATAATTAAATCAACTATGTATTCAGTAAAGGTAGCCTCAGCAAAATTTGTTCGTTACTATTTTTGATCCATTCAACTATCCCAACGTTGAAATTCTTATAAGTATACACATTCTTACAACAAACTGGCAAAAGGTTGTAGATTCTTGGTCCAACAAAACAGATATGTCGTTGACACGCTGAAAAATTCGCCCTATTTAAGAATAAGTGTTCTTGCGCCACTGATCGTGTGATATTAGGACGAACAGGTAAAATTTTGTAAGTGTCCTTTTTTTTCATATAGTTGAGAACGTTTTTCAGATAGAGCTCTCTTATTGAAAGAGTACCACTTTCATTAAACAGGTTGACTGAAGGATATCTCTTTGCTTTTTTATATATTATCTTTAGTATGTACTTTTGAGTTATGCACTAAGTTCGACAAAGTTGTGCTGCAAGCACTTCCCCAGATTCTTATACCATAATTTAAGTTACATTCTACTAGAGCTTTATACAACATTTTCAATAATTCAAGGGACATAAATTCTCGAAGTTGATAAAATTTATAAATTGTCTTTCTAATTTTCTTACTTTTGTATTCAACATGCACTTTGTATTTTAGATTCTTATCTATATAGACTCCAAGATATTTTATACTATCGACAGATGCTATTTTAGTATTACAGTCACAATCCTCCATTTGCTTGGTAAAGCAGGTATAATCATGTATTATTAGATCTGAGGGTTCATCATGATTTAGATTATACATTGAAAAATTCATAAAATGAGTTTTAGAGCTATTGAGAGCCAGAAGATTTTGATCCAACCACAACTCAACTAATGTAATGTATTTTTCTGCTAGTATGCGTACCTCTCATGATTTGGCTTTTACTAGAATCACTGAATCGTCAGCATAACAAATAACAGAGCTGTTTGCAGATGGTAAAATTGTTGTGAGGTTGTTGATATAGATTGAAAATAGTAAAGGTCAAATATCGATTATTATTATTTTGTGTATCAAATAAAAGGACAGATCAAGTTTGTATATTGTTTTTGTAACTTATATGGTCGAAGATTGTTTTTATCCGAATATTCCGAATCCCCTAACCTTAAAACGAGCATTCTGTCGTATTAAATGTTTTCAATTCCGCGCAAGCCCCAATACCTACTTCATTTTAATTCGTGCATTAATTCCGTGCTACATAAACGTTCTACTAACTCAAGTTAATAGAACAGACTTCTATCAAAAGTCAGGAGAACATTTTGATCCCACTTTCACTTCCAAGTTATTTTCGAGAGAACCACGCCCAATTTACTCCCAGGGAGTGATTGCTCCCTAACTCAAGGATCGGGCCCCAGAGTCAGAAATTTTACGTTTCAGAAAATAATTCAAAAGCAAAACAAAACATCAAAACAAATCATCCGGCATAGGTACTGACATTTTATAATAAGACTAAATTATAAAATGGTACTGATAAAAGTGTTAGATAGGGGAAGGTGGGTGAAGATGACGCACCTTAGCGATAAAGACCATATTTTTTTCAAAATTCAATTTTAATACCGGAAAAGGTGATCATTCGGCTTAAGTAGTATTTGTCAAACTGTTTTAGCTAATTTTATTATCCTAGATTCGACAAAGTTCAAAATATTTCACCTATTTTAGAAAAAGTCGCATTGCGTCATCTTTCCCATATAGCAGGGTAAGATAACGCGTTTAGGGAATTTTATGAAAATCCTTGGAAAAGGCAAATAAAACAGCTCTAAATATATATACATCTATATAAGGACTAGAGATAATATACATATAAAAAAATATATTAAATATCAATAGCATAAGTCACACACAAAACCTTCAGGAGAGTCATACCCGCTACACTCCTGGTGCCCAGTCGTGTGCGTGTGTGCGTCATCTTTGCCAAATTGTAAACTCCTATGAAAACGTGAATCAAACAAAAAAAATCGTTATTTATCATTCATTCAGCAAATGTAAACCATAGTGCTGATAACAAACAACAAGCAGAAATTCCCGAAATCGATCCAAGAGATTTTCAAACATACTTACTGTGGTTAAATGATTGAGCTTCCACTATATGAACAAGACGTGTTGATAGATTTGCCGCCATATGAGAACTAACGCTACACAGAAGGAAGAAGGAAGCCAAATTATGACATATGGTGTCTAAAAAGTAAACGAACTGAGCAATAACGATACGTTTGGGCCGTGTCAGATAAGAGAACTAAAGATGCGTCATCTTTCCATCTTTCCAACCGCGTCATCTTCACCCCCACGTTCCCCTACCACCCAAGTAACACAAATATGTTTATAAGTATTTTATACACCGTTATAAAACAGTTTCGTAAAACATTTTGCTCGTAAAAATATCTTCATAGTCATTTCATAGACATTAATAACACGCACTTATTAACACGAAAAAGGACCACTTTATAAAATATTTTTGTCGTATTAAAATGTTTGAAGGGGTTCTAGGTAACAACTATAAAGTTACTTTACTACTGCTATAGAGCTCTAATAAGAGTGAAGTTGTTCCAAGTTACACATTTATAAAACAGTTATAAATATATTTTGTTGTTGATATATTCGCGGTATTTACACTGCAATTTTGTGTATATTCAGAGCAAAATAAATCAGAATTGTTGCAAAAGTATATCAACTGTGAATGACGAAAAATTAATGGAGTCTATCCTACTATTAGACAAGTAGCATACTGCAAAATATTAAAAATTCAAGCATGATAATAAATATGTTGATTTGACTTGCGAATTTGATTTTACTTTTAATAAATGGGTACATTATGAACCAAATTTTCATGCGCCTGCATTTTGAGGCAATTTAAGACTTTTTATCCTGATATTTTAGATTTCATAACCTCAAGATCTTAATTACAAACAAAAACTACTCTATTAAATATAAATTGTATGATATTCACAATATTTTTCTTATAATGACGTTTTTATTATCGTATTTCCTTGATAAATATTTGTTTTTTTTCCCAAACCTAAAAAATGGCCGACAAAGTTCGCCTACCAAATATGGCGAACTCTTATAACTGTGCTTGTTGCGACAAATTTCTTATATAGGTATTGGACAATTTGCATACATTTTCAAATTACTTGAAATTTTATATACGTATTCTAGACATTATTTGAAAGTCACCAGCGAAAACATTTTTCCAAAATATCCAAAAATATACTAAATAAATGAAAAAGAAGACGCGAATTTCACTGTATGATCGCAAACGGGGTGGGCATCTTTAGGCAAGACATACTATAAGACAATGTTGCTATTTTGTGCCCATTTTTATTTTATTTGTTTTATAATGCTGTCTTGTACGTTCGAAATCAAGTATTCTATAAAACATTTTTATAAGATATTCTCGTAAGCCAATTCAGATTTAAATACGTTTGCGACTTAACGGTTTTATTAAAGATAGCTATATGATAAAATAATAAATCTCTAAAAAATATATATTTTGTAACGATCTCATGAAGTTCTCTATAGAACCTTAACGAACCAATTATACAACAAATTAGACTTGAGAGTAATTCCTGTTATAAAATTGGTGCTATAATATGCTATAAGAATTCAATTTCTTATGTTAATAAAAGGCTTATCAAATGGTCCTCTAGAGAGCTATATTACGATTATAACACTTTTTTGTCTCTGAGAGTATTTTGTGCCAACTACCGTCACTAAATGATACAATTTTTATTGAAACACCCTAATTAATATATCAGTTATATAGCATTTTAGTTTAATAAGGCACAATCTGTGTAAGTTGGGATATACTATACGACAGTGTTGCTATATTTTGTGTCCATTTTCATTTTGTAAGTGTTTTATATTGGTTTTATAGTGCTGTTTTGTACGTTCTAGATCAAGCATCCTATAAAACATTTTTATAAGATATTCCCTGAAGCCAATCCAGTCTTAAATACGTTTGCGAGTTAACTGTTTTATTAAAGATAGCTATATGATAATATAATAAATCTCTAATAAAAATATTTTGTAACCATTTTATAAGTTCTTTTTGAAACAATAATGAACCAATAATACAACAAATTAGACTAAGAGAGTAATTCCTCTTATAACATTGGTACTATAGTATGCTATAAGAATTCAATTTCTTCCGTTTTATAAAAGATTTATTAAATGGTTTTGTAGAGAGCTATATTACATGATTATAACACTTTTTTGTCTCTGAGAGTATTTTGTCTCAACTACCGTCACTAAATGATAAAATTGTATACTGCGATGGACCCTAATATATCAGTTATAAAGAATTTTAGTTTATTAAGGCAGAATCTGTGTTAGTTGGGCAGTTCGTTCAAGCGAAATCAGCGGTCACCGTTCTCTGACGTCACTAGAGTTTCCCCTTTCTAATTCTGTGAGATGACCAGAAAATAGCCGCGGTAAACACCAATTCATTTTGGTAATTCGCTTGAAATCGGCTTTAGTTTTGATCCGTGACAAGTGACAAGTGACGTAGTCACGACTGTCACGAGTAGTTCTAGTTCACATGTCCGACAAAATCTGAAGAAAAAAATAATAAAATAAATAACTAATTTGATTTGAGTTGATGAGTTCTGCACTAATAGAGCAAATAATAGGAATTCTTATAATGGAAATCGATCGTCATGCAGTCAGAAACGTAAGAAGGATTAGAATTTATTTCACCACTAATAATCAATCTGATTAATTCAAATATTCCGGAATAAAGTAGGTATTTATCTTCTAGTGGGAATGTATGTATGAATAACCATTACCATTTATGCTAAAGATAAAAATTACATTGCAAATACGTAGGTATACTCTATAATATGCACAATTTTCTTTTGTTTCAAGTCTTGTAATATGCGACCTATATAAATAGTAACACAATAATATTTTGCCTTTTTGTGTTCTGGCCTTTTCTTATCTAGTGTAGTCAGTGGCATGGTTTACTAGAATAATATTTATCAGTAAACTTCATTGGTGGTCTCTGGTCTCTTTCCAAAAAAATCTCCTTTGGCACGATTAACCTTTTAGTGTCTTTAGTCAATGGACTTCGTGTTTGAAGAATCAATCTATCAATCTTTACAACCTCTGTTAGTGTAAATCACCGATACACCGTTTGAAGAACGCCAATCAACAACCATTAGTCATGCTGACGTCACAGAATACATCATTCATCTTCGTCTGGCATATATGACTGTAATGAGAGAGAGAGAGAGTGAGAGAACATTGTTTTAGCTCCACCCCGTTTTCGGTAAAAAATGTACGTTTTTTTTTTTCATCTATCTAGTATATTTTTGGGCATTTTGTAAACGTTTTCTCGCTGATGACTTTCAAATATTGTTTAGAATACATACATAAAATTTCAAGTCATTTGAAAATGTGAGGTATGCAAATTGTCCATTGGGGAGTGCAAACCCGGATATAGGAATCCACTTTCTCTTCACAAAATCATGTTTTGGTGGTTTCTGGTTCTAAGTCGTGATATCTTATATTCTATACCCCTTTGGATAGACATTTAAGTTTGACTTCTGATGCAAAACCGGATACCTACAGTGCGTCCCCGGATCGACGCATGAATATGTGAAAAAGACAAAAAAAAAAACGAATTGAAATTTCATCTTGAGTTCGTCCCTGCTTGGATACAGAGTAACCTGTGTCATAATTTTAGTTTCGAAAAATCAAGTATGTAATCTCGTATGTAATGTCTTGGAAATGAACCTAGAAGTTATTTTCCTCACTGGTTAAGTTCTTCTATAGGAGATACGACAAAATGTGATCGTAGAAAGTTGTTCAGAATAAAAGACCGAGTAAGAATACAAAATTCCAAAACCATTCGCCTACTTTGATATTTTGAAGAAATTAGAGAAATCATCAGGGGATCGACCGTCCCCTCGCGATAGAAAAGGATAGACTTATGCGAAAAATATACAGTACAGCGGGATCTTCTATCTCATCCTGGCTTCAAGCGTGTAGAATTGCTTCCCATATAGTTATTAATAGTTATATGGATAATGCAGTGCCCGCGGGCTGACGTGATGAAAACTTATTTTGCTAGCAGTGCTTTCGATAGCGAATGAATCCCCTTAAGTAAAAAGAATCATGGTCTACACAGGCAACAGAGATCATAACCAAAAGCCCAAAGGCTAGGGGTTGCGAAAGACATGCATTTCTCTCCCACGGATCCATCCACAGAGATCATGTTGATAAAACTCAAACACAATAGTTACTGTAGATGACTGACTACTAGGGTTTCATCGAGACGAGAAATCTCGTCTCGACGGCAATTTCTCATCTCGTCTCGATATGTCGAGACGAGAAACTAATAATCTCTCGTCTCGACGTTTTTCTCGAATGCAATTTCTCGATCTCGATTCGAAATTTCTCGATCTCGATTCGAGATTTCTCGAAATTTCTCGATCTCGAAAAAGAAAACTTGATGTTATTTATGAATATATCTTACTAAAGTTTAAAAGTAGATTATACCACGAGTCAATAATGATAGCTATTAATCCAGAGGATAGTAGACAGTTGAAGATGAGCCAAGACGTAGACGTTAACGTAATCGTAATACGTTAACGCATTTGATGTACGTGACGTGTAATGTCCAAAATTGATTCGTTAGCAGATCATCCAAGCCAAGATCGGAGACTCGAATAGTCGCATTCGTTTAGCACATTTGGGGGACTCAGACCATGTGGAAAAGAGAAAAACAAGTTCAGCGTGGCCGATTAACTGGAGAATCGGCTCAATTCCTATTGTGTTTGAATTCTTGGCTGTCCAATAAAGACATATTTACGAGTGTGTAAACGTAAACTAATCTTTTTATCGATCAGAAAAAAAATCCTTCACTTATATCAAAAAACTATTTGGTTTATATTTTTTCATGTCTAGTCATTTTTTGTCACATGTGTTCAAGATTTCAAAGTTCATTTTTGTGTTCAAGAGTGTCTGTTTCTTTTATTATTTATTTTTATTTTGTATGTTTTTCTTTTCTGTACAGGGTGTCTCAACGATAGAGTAAAGTAGGTTTTATCATATAGGATATGAAAAATATCAATATCAATATGCGTCACAGGTTAGGGGTGTAAATAGCGCACATTCTGAAAATATTAATAATAATAATAATCTTTATTAAGCGTACAGCTTCACAATCAACAATATATATAACTTATAATCTAATATCCAAGTGTAACTATTGTATTAGGTAGAATAAAACGGATAGAATAAAAGTTAAAATTTAAAAATATAGAAAAAACACTGGAATAAAATAAAATATGTATATAAAATAGTATAAGGGACTGAAGTACAAACAGGTTAAAAATTTGACAGTACATGTTGCCTGAGCAGTCTTTTGAAATTATTTACAGTATCACAGTTTTTTATTCGATCAGGTAACTTGTTATATTCTTGTAATCCGCCATACAAAATGGAGCTTAGCATTTGACTGCTGTTAACCTTTCTATCTAGTATAAAATTATTTCTATGCCTAGTGCCATATTCATGAATATCACCAAAGAACTTGACTCTGTCCATTATATATGTTGGCAATAATTTCAGTTTTATTCTGAATACAAAAACGCAGATGTTAAAAATAATTTTTTGTTTGACAGTTAATATATGTAACACATCAAGCATTAGTTCTATTGGCGTATACCTGTTACATTTTAAAATAGTCCGCATTGCCCTATTCTGAGTTTTTTGCAGTTGGTCAACCTTGTATTTTGGAAGCTGGAATAACAGTGTCGCACAAAACTGCAAATGCGGTGCGGCGATAGCATGGTATAATTTAATTTTTGTTGATATAGATAGATGTTTTCCTATTCTGGCCAAAAAATGAACCTTTTGAGAAAATTTCCGCATTACAAAATCGGCGAGTGGGATGAAACTCAAGTGTGCATCAAATATTGTTCCCAGGTATTTGATTTCTTTGGCAATTTCTAATATACTGTCATTTATCCTTACATTTATACTACTCAAATCAACACTACTCAATTTTTGTTTTCTTCCAAATATGAACCATTTCATAACATTCTGAGTTACACCCATATTTTTCATTTTTTGTAGTAAAATTTTTCGATCAATGGTCTCGAAGGCTCGTTTAAAGTCTAAAAAAACAGTCAACACATAGTTACCACAGTCCAATGCTTTAAGGAACTCGTCACATACATTTACGACAACACTTTCACACGAATGATTTCGCAAGAAGCCGGATTGGTTAGGAACAATTATTTGGTGTTTATCACAGAATTCTAAAAGTTGAGCTTTGGCTGACATCTCCAACACCTTCTCGAAGGCTGGGGCAGTATTGATTGGCCTGAAATCACAATGTTTTCTCGAGTTGGCAATTTTTGGTACTGGAGTGATAGTCGAGATTTTCCACGACTGTGGGAAAACTCCTCTGGATAGAGACGTGTTTATGACATCTAATAGTCTATTTCGAATCAACTCACAAGCATCACGCAGGATTTGTGTAGAGATCCCCAGTTCACCACCTCCGACCTGTTTCAGACTTCGCAAATATTCCCTCATCTCAGCCATGGTGACGGACCTGAAGTTGGAAAACTCTGCAGCTGGTTCTGTGGATGGTAGAGCCATGTCACTTGTTGGAATATTTTCAAGGATATTCCCAATACTATCAACAAAGTACTGGTTGAATCTAGTAGCAATTTGTAGCTCGTCTGAAATCGTTTTGGTTTCAAATGTGATTTCATCAGGTGATAGGACATTTTTTTCGGGCAATAGAGTTTTTACGTGCTTCCACATGATTCTTGGATTGTCCTTGTTGTTGTCTATTACTGAATGATAGTAACTATCTTTTTCAATTTTTATTTTTGAGACCACCATATTTCTCACCTTTTTAAAGTGTTCCCACGAGTCAGTGTTTTTCAAAAATACAGCTTTCTTATACAAAACATCTCTTTTTTTCATCAGGTCTCTAATTTCCTGGGTGATGTATTTTTTGCAACTATATTCAAACTTGACACGTATGATATGCATTGGACACATTACATCTAAAATATTTGAGATACAGGTAACAAAACATTCAGCTAAAATATTTACATCAGATAAATCGCTGTTCCACATAGACTGTACGAGTTGTGTTTTTAAAGCTTCAGCATCGTATCGGTGCATCGATCTTTGGTATTTTATCACAGATTGTTTTACAATATTTGGAAACATACAGGGTGCGTCACAAAAGTATGGCGTGTAAAAGTATGATTTTTTTAAATAGAATGCCCCGTTTTTGATTTTATTTCTGGATTCTCTGTGTCACTATTAACATTTTTTGTTATATAATATATGGGTCTAAATTTGCATTTTGCATTTTAATGATATTGAAAAATGATTGTTTTCTCCGTTATTTAAGATATTACACTCTTGAGATTTGGTAGGGATAAGGACTAGTGTCATATCAATGCTTGAACCGGAGATATTCGCTATTTGTTATACAGGGTGTTTTTTACTATAGTCCAAACTTTCCGATTTTCAAAATAAAAAAAATCATTTTTTTCAAATGATACACCCCTTTTATTATTACGGTAGTGGATTGAGTATTTGAAAACCTATCATTTTTGCAAATAATGTCCTATACCTATCTTTCATGGTTTTCGAGAAATTCCGAATTTTCTAAATCGCTACCTTGTGTTTTGCAATAAAACGATAACCTATGCCAAGTTTCAAGTTATTATTCAAAGGTAATAATAATATTCAAATTGTTAATCGATATTTTGTCTTAATATATGTTCAAAAAGGTGACCTCCCTGTTGAATACACAGATTCAGTCTTCTTTGAAGATTCAGCCTGACTTCTGATAACATCAAAGGCGTCACTGAATGACAAACGTCCCGTATTCTATTTTTCATATCTTCCATGGTGGTTGGCTTGGTAAAGTATACTCGGTCTTTTATGAATCCCCATAAAAAAAAATCGACGGGAGTTAAGTCGCATGATCTCGGTGGCCACGGAATAGAACCTCCACGTCCTATCCATTTTCCTGGGAATTGCATATCCAAAAATGCCCGTACATCACGATGGTAATGTGGAGGTGCACCATCCTGTTGCAGCCACATATTTGCCAGTTCGACTAAATTGATATCTTCAAGTAGCAGAGGCATTTCTTCACGCAAGAAATTCAAATAGTTGCGGCCCGATAAATGTTCATCAAAAAAGAAGGGACCAATGATTTGGTTATGGTGGATGCCACACCATACATTTATTGACCAATAATTTTGATGTTGGACTTCTCGTAGCCAAAATGGATTTTCAGTCGCATAATAGTGCATATTATGCCTGTTTACAGCCCCGTTGCTGCTAAATGTCGCCTCATCGGAGAACATAATTTTGCACAAAAAGTTGTTATCCAACTGAATTCGTTGATTGATGATATTGCAAAACTGAACTCGTTTTTGAAAATCTCTTTCCAGCAATTCTTGATGAAGATGAATATGGTAAGGCGGGTATTTGAATTTTTTTGGTGTCCGATTCACAGTGGATTTTGAAGTGTTGCATATAGTTGATAATGACCTGCTACTTACATGGGGATTTTCTTCAATATGTAACAAAATATCTAGTTCTTTTTCTTCGTTTGCTGCGTTCTTGTTAACAACTTTACGTTTCGTGTATGAAACACTTCCACTGGAATCAAACCTTTCCATCACATTTCGAAAACAGAGAGTAGTGGGTAGCCTCCGTTCGGGATATTTTGTTCGGTAAATTCTTTGAGCCAGTAGAGGGTATCTCTCGGCTTCCCCCAATACATAGATCATGTCAATCAAATCATTCAGTGGATAGTCCAAAATATGAATCAAAAAGAAAGGATTAATTTCTACTTCTGTCAACAATAATTTTTGTTTTTTCCATGGCAACGGCCGGTGATCGCCATACATTCCATATAATATGACCGAACGATTTGGAAAATTCGAATTTTCTCGATAACTATTGAAGATAGGTATAGGACATTATTAGCAAAACTGATAGGTTTTCAAATACTCAATTCACTATAGTAATAATAAAAGGGATGTACCATTTAAAAAAAAAAAAAAAAATTATTTTGAAAATCGAAAAATTTGGACCATTATGAAAAACACCCTGTATAACAAATAGCGAATATTTTCTGTGCAAGCTTTGATATGACTCTAGTCCTTATCCCCACCAAATCTCAAGAGTGTAATGTCTTAAATAAGGGAGAAAACAGTCATTTTCCAATATCATGAAAATGCAAAATTTTCCGTTAATTACGAATAATTCAAAAACTATCAAATTTGGACCCATATATTATAGAACAAAAAATGTTTATAGTGACACATAGAATCCAGAAATAAAATCAAATACAGGGCATTCCATTTAAAAAAATCATACTTTTTCGTGCCATACTTTTGTGACGCACCCTGTATGTTTCCAAATATTTTCAGAATGTGCGCTATTTACACCCCTAACCTGTGACGCATATTGATATTGATATTTTTCATATCCTATATGATAAAACCTACTTTACTCTATCATTGGGACACCCTATATACAAAATTATACATTTGTTACTTCTATGTTATTTTTTTTTATGCTCCATTGATTTTCGAATGGAGTAAGAAATTTTCGAGATCGAGAAATCTCGACGTAAATTTCTCGATCTCGAAAAATCTCGAAGTGTTTTTCTCGATCTCGTCTCGAAAAAAATTTTGCTGAGAGACGAGACGAGAAATCTCGTGAAGTAGTATTTCTGGTGAAATTCTAGAAAAAAAAATAAAAAAACTTTCAACATAATTATTTGGAAAGTATTTTTTTTGACTTGGTGACCTTTGGCATTATATCCACGGAATATCCCAATTGATTTTTTTTTCTGGCAAAACCACTTATACCATCAAAATAAATCAGTATCTTGATAAAAATGAAAAAAACACGATTTAATCGAAAAAAACATTTTTTTTTTCATTTTCTTTTAATCGTGGTTTTTTGCAACCCGGTGCAGAACCATTTTTTTTTGCTGATAACGCCAAAATGCATGTTCACTTCAAAAAAAAATCTTTTATGAAATTATCTTCTGGAAAATTTTCAAAAGAAGATATATCCGGTTTTTCTCCCGAGCTCCTCAATTATTCTTTAATCCACACAATAAATTAATCCAACTCCATGATGGAAATATGGTATCATTATCATCGTCAAACATTCGAGGTCTACGAAGGTATTCAACGAGTCAAAATTAGGTACGTAGGTACATACATTGGAGGCCGTGCTGGCGCAACGTGTAAAGCGTTGGGTCAGTAAGTGGGAACCGGCCGGTGATCGGGTTCGAGACCCGAGGTGATTATTTTCTGTTCGACATTTAGTGGTATTCTCACAGTGGTTCGGATTCCACTTTAAAATGTAGCTTCCATTGCAAGGAATGTAAAACCGGTCCCCCCTCCCTACCCTCGTGCTAATCATCGTGCTAAATTCTGAACTTCGTAAAAACCATGGAATGGTTAAAGAACGATTAAGAGAAAAAAGCTTGCAGGTTAAGACCGAGGGAACACCTCCTCAAAAACAAGGGACCACAATGGGCCTCCGAGTGGAAGCACTGCGAAGCAGGAAACTGTGGACCAGGGCATACCCCTTCGTAAACCTAACCTAACCTAACCTACATACATTGTACATTATTTTCACAAATTGTTGATTTATCAAGCCAAAAACCACATGGACTTTACTGAATAGCTCATTGACATTGAACTGAAATTGTGTATTGATTATCTTCGAAACGTAGCACATGGCAATTTCTGAAATTCACTTCCGAATAAGGCTCTCACCTCCCTTTATCGAAGTAGAGAAGAGAAGACCTATATAAAGATGTAAATCATCAAATTATTTTGTTTCACATCGAAACGAGGCTTTTAACAACTAAAAACAGCCTACATAATATACTTGTCGTTTTTGCAGCATAATCTGATGTTATTACCGGATGACCTCTCTCAGACCAATCACAAAATTTCTCTGAATGGCAACAATAGAGTTATTTTTCTCGAACCGCGCATGCGCGCAGATCAGGGCGACTGGTAGCTGGTTGATGTCACATTTGACAATATTTATAACCTTCAAATTGCTCTCAGTGTCAGTGCCAAGTTTGAATGAGTTTTATGAAGAGTAACATATTTGTTGATCCAACAATACACAAATAAAACGTGAGTACGTGAATATTAACTATAGGTCAAAAACCGCCATTTCAGTTTAAACAAAAGTCATATTCTTGACATCTCTTTCGCGTTCACATTGCACAACAGACATTATGCTCTATCCTTGTTCTACTTTCAGCTATACAAGGAATACAAGGATAGAAACACGCTCGTGAACGCGACACCGCTTGTCACTGGCCCTGGTTAGAACGCATGCGCCTCACGCTATCGGCGAGAAAAACAGCCCTATACAGGGTGTTTAAAAAACATTCGGCAAAAATGAAAGGATTGATTCCTGAGGCCTGAGGTCATTCTGAGAAAAAAAGTTCCAATAAACATGGGTCCGAGAACGCATCGTTTCTATGAGTCAGGGTGCAGTTTTTTTTTTAAATCCATTTTTTTTCAGTTAAATTTTGACCGATCTGTTTGAAATTTGGCAGCGTTGTTGTTAGTAATAAGGGGCAAATTTTGACTCTTATAGATAAAAAATATTGTGTCCAGTGGCGTTGAGGGCGGGCCATATATATGACATCAATTTTTGAAAAAAAACGACGTATTTTCGGACCTATGTTTATTGAAACTTTTTTTCTTAGAATGGCCTCAGGAATCACTGCTTTCATTTTTGCCCAATGTTTTTCAAGCACCCTGTACAAACAGACTCAAATATGTCAGTGTCAAACAGATAGTGTTTGTGTATTTGTGTTGAGCATGAGAATGTTATTGAATAATGAATATGTTCTTTAACCTCAAGTAAATAAATAAATCCTGATTGAAGTAGAAATGGTTATTATTCTGTCGAAATATTAATCCCTCATCTCAGTCAGCACCGTTATTGAGGTCCATAGAATGAAAAATGCAATTGCGGAAAAGTGATAAAACTGAAAAGGGAAATCAATAAATTATTCAGTTATTTTGGGGTTGTTTTTTTTTGTTCCAAATTATTGTAAAAGATGGGGATGGGCATTCAAACTTTCGAAAACTATTTCTAATAGGTGCTGTTTTATTAAATAGAAGTTGAAAAAATTAGATTCCTTAACTTTAGCTGCTGGGACGTTATTCTCTGCGTTCCTACAATTAAAACGAAATACTTTTATATTTTATTCATCTTTCAGTTCAAAGATTTCCTACAACTATACAACAAAATGACAGAAATGTGCTTCGAAAGATGCGTGGATAACATTAATTCTAGAAAATTGGATCTCGAAGAAGTGAAATGTGTTGAAGATTGTTCCCAAAAATTCATAACATATAACAACAAATTGATGCAAAATTTCGTAAAATCCCAAGGAGAAATAATGCAAAGAAGAATGAGTGAAGAACCACAACAAAAAGTAGTAGAAGAATATCCACAAGAAATTGTTTCACAAGAGCTGTCTGTTTCTTAGAAGGAAAAGAATTGAGGGATGGAAATCATAGAATTCCGAGATTTCAAGACTTAAGATTTAATAGATATTTTGATAATGGTTTGACTTGTTATGATCTTGGAACATTTAGAAAATAAGATTTGTAGTCTTTATATCTTTATGTTGGGAATAAACTTTAAATGTTGAATTGTTTTCTCATTCATGAAAAATGAAACAAAATCGTATTGATAAAATGTAAATCTATTCAATGATAAATCTTTCATAAACTGATCTCTTAATCTTCTAGGCAAGACCATGGAGACAAATGTTCAAAATAGTTTCTATTTATATAAACATCACATATTCAAGTACTTTGCCATAAAAATACGATTTTTTCAACAACTTACTTCTAATCCCAAATGTTCACCTTCATCCAATAAAAAACATTACAATGTTAACAGATCATTTCAACATATTGCCATTTTGCAAGACTTCAATACAATATATACATAACATTTTTCAAATATACAAATTATAAAGTGCAAAATACTAGGTTCACCTAAAAAGTAAAAATAAATAAAATAATGTGTTTTATAGGTTATGACTAGGAAGGCGATTCTTCCAAGTGATGTTTAGTTAAAATAGAACACTACACAGCATAAACTCATAAACCCTCAAAAAATATTCTAATTTCAACTTGATCAGAACAGGAATGTCTAAAAAATCGCATTGGAATCCGAGCATAAACTCTAACAATCACAATAAGAACTACGGTAAAACTCGAGGCTGAGCAACTTCTCGCTATATACGAAGAAATACTGACCGAATAATATTATCAAAAAGAGCAGCATTTGCGATTTGGTCTTGGCAAATTGTCACGACCGCGACTGAACATTGTGAGCAGTTGACATCTGACCCTAGAAGTAGAAAAAAAAATCTTGAAAAAAAGCAGAGAGCATTTTTAGGAGTTCAACTAGGTTTTGGAATTTCGGCCTGGTGGGTAGGGTAGAAAATACGTTCAGGCTAATTGAAAATATGGTGAATACAAAAAACTGTTTTGTAAACTCACTTGGCACGAATATTAGTCTGATGTTGCACCTCCCCATCACAATTCCACTTGCTCGAAGTTCCATTGTCAGCTCTAAAACAAAATTCGCTGGCGCTGAAAGTCTCCACAAATGGTAAATCTTCAACTGAAGAGTCTTGGCTTGATAACCTGAGTAATAACCTACGAATTCAACTCATTTTATCAAATTATTTTACAACAAAGACAACGTTACCTCAGATTGTTAATGATAGATGTATGTTTGACCAGGACCAAATTGACTTTTCCATCACCCAAATGACAGTATGGTGCCATTCCGTTGGGACTTCTGGTACATGCGCAGGAAATATTAGCTCCACTGACCATGAAAAACTTGCCTCGTAATGTTTCCCATCTGTGATAAAAATAGAGTTAGAAACTGAGATAGGTTTGCCAAAATAGCAATTTGATATTCCATGTCAAGTATGACGTAGTTAGAATCGACATATACAATGTTAACCTTTGAAATGAAAAAATACGATTTGTTTGAAAATTAGAATTTTTCTGGGATTCTTGTTCTTGCACCCATACAAATTCCGCACAATAGATCAAATGTCCTGGTCATTCCAGGCATTTCTCGTTCAAAACTTGGAACATCTACCTTCAATTTCATTTGTCGAAACCTGAAGTGTAAGTATTATCGTGGATCGGGGCAAAAGCCCGCTAAGGGGTAAAATTCCTTTTTTGTATAGCGCAGGTTTAAAAGAAGCAACCGTAGATCTGTATGGCAGTTTGCATTACTCTCTCAACCGATGAGGTGCTGCTAAAACTGTTTGACGAATCCTGTGGAATACAACCGCAAAAATGAGGTAAGTTAAAAAATTACACTGGTCAACACATATTTTATTAAATTTAATACCGGGTTGGAAAACTACGAAAGCGCAGAAGGGCCACCAAGAAAACTTTCATGAAATTCCGACTTCGAAGTCGGAATTCTGACTTTAAACTCGGAATTCCGACTTCGAAGTCAGAATTCTGACTTCGAAGTAGGAATTTCATGAAAGTCAGAATTCCGAGTTTAAAGTCCAAATTCCTTCTACGCTGTTCAGCAGCAATCAGATGGATCGGAAGTATTTTTATACTATGTGTATTTGACTTTGTGAGGTCCTGTTTCCCTGACTCCTTTTATCCTCAAAAAAGACAAAGTACAGGGTGTCTATTTAGGAATGGCAAGGTGCCAGATCTCAGAAACTAGGCATCCGAGAGACTTGCGGAAAAAATTACTGGGTAATATGGAATAGAGAAAATGCTGGAAATATATCAGAAGTTCCCAAGATCGCCACAAGATGGCGTAACGGTGCTATCAAAACACAAAATCGCTGTTTTTTCGTGATTTTTAAATACAAATGAGTACCGCTATGGATTCCTTGAGAGATTTCCTTCAAATTTGTTTTTTTGATTTTTTTTCCTAACATGTCAAATAAGACAGGTATCAGCTGTCAAACCTTACAACGCAAGAATGCTCATAACTTTGAAACAACCCAACCGATTGACGCGATCTTAGTCTCATATGAAAGAGCATGATCTGCACTTCAAAAAACTTTTTTGTTTTTGAATTTTTGACCTTCGCCGTCGCCGCTAGATGGCGTTAACTGAAATGGTAGCATGTTTTTGAGTTTTTTCCAAAAAAATCAAAAGTAATGGTATAGTTATTTTTATATATTTTAAAAGGGGATACATTTTCCTATTGAAAAAATAAAAAAAAAAAATAAAAAAAAAACAAAAAAAAATCATCAATTTTTTTGTTTTTTTTTTATAGGAAAATGTATCCCCTTTTAAAATATATAAAAATGAATATACCATTACATTTGATTTTTTTTGGAAAAAACTCAAAAACATGCTACCATTTCAGTTAACGCCATCTAGCGGCGACGGCGAAGGTCAAAAATTCAAAACCAAAAAAGTTTTTTGAAGTGCAGATCATGCTCTTTCATATGAGACCAAGATCGCGTCAATCGGTTGGGTTGTTTCAAAGTTATGAGCATTCTTGCGTTGTAAGGTTTGACAGCTGATACCTGTCTGTCTGTTTGACATGTTAGGAAAAAAAATCAAAAAAACAAATTTGAAGGAAATCTCTGAAGGAATCCATAGCGGTACTCATTTGTATTTGTTTGTATTTAAAAATCACGAAAAAACAGCGATTTTGTGTTTTGATAGCACCGTTACGCCATCTTGTGGCGATCTTGGGAACCTCTGATATATTTCCAGCATTTTCTCTATTCCATATTACCCAGTAATTTTTTTTCCGCAAGTCTCTCGGATGCCTAGTTTCTGAGATCTGGCACCTTGCCATTCTTAAATAGACACCCTGTACATGATGATATGTTTCCATAATTTTGCTATTTTCCAAAGGATTTTGTTCAAATTAGATATGTAGGTACAATTTTGAATTTGATCAAGAAAATTGAAAAAAAATGCATCAGTGAGGTTAAGTTTGCATAGTTTTGTTATTTCCCAAACGATTTTGTCCAAATCAGATATGTAGGTTAGATTCTATTTAGGTTTTGATCAAGGGAGTGACTACTGCACTGTCTTGACAGATTCCCAATAAAAATTGCTGCACTGTCCAACATGCGCAGTGCGTTGTCGAGCTAGACGGAACCGCAAGATACCGACAGTGCGGGGAGAAAATATTGCTGCGTGTCTATCTTGAGACAGTAGCCTAGTTTACACCAACAACTTGGTCCGCAGACCAAGTACTAAATTCGAACTATATCACAACCAAATAAAGGGTTTTTCAATAAGGGCGGGTAGAAGTTGAAATGGAATAAAACACGCTGTGTGTGAGGTATTAACGAAATTCTTGATTTATCTGGAAGGTCTATGTATGCCATTACTTATGGAATATAACATCGTTCAAATGTCCACCTCGGCTTCTCACGGTGGCACGGATCCGAGTAGGCCAATTTTCAATGACTCTGGCGCATAGATCTGGCTGAATTTGAGCGATGGTCTGGGTTATATTGACTTTAAGAGCATCGGTCGATTGCGGCTTATTGGCATAGACCTGAGACTTCAAAAAACCCCACAAGAAAAAGTCTAGCGGAGTCAAATCACACGATCTTGGTGGCCAACCCACGTCACCTCTGCGAGAGACAACCATACCCTCAAATCGTTCACGCAGAATATCCATCGTCGCGTCAGCTGTGTGGCACGTAGCGCCATCCTGCTGGAACCACATGTTATTCATATCCATATCGTTCAACTTAAGCCATAAGAAATCCGTTATCATCGTTCTGTAGCGGTCGCCGTTGACGGTAATGGCCACACCAACGTCGTTTTCAAAGAAATACGGACCAATAATGCCACCTGCCCAAAATCCGCACCAAACGGTAACTTTTTGTGGGTTCATGCTCACCTGGTGAATCTCGTGTGGGTTGACGTCATTCCATATACGGCAATTTTGCTTGTTAACATAGCCATTCATCCAAAAATGTGCTTCGTCGCTAAAGATGATTTTTTGGCCAAAATCACGATCCTCTTCCAAACGCTGCGAAGCCCAGTCAGCAAACAAACGGCGTTGTCTATGGTCATTAACTTCAAGCCCCTGGGTCAGTTGGATTTTGTACGGGTGCAGACCCAAGTCTCGACGCAAAATTCGCCAAGTTGAGGTCTGCGAAAGACGGAGTTCTTGTGCACGGCGAGGAATTGACTGCCTCGGGTTCTCCCGCACACTTTCACGGACTGCCGCGATGTTTTCGGCCGATCTGGCGTTTTCTTGACGTACGGGTGTTAGCTGATTGTTTACCGATCCCGTCGTCTCGAATTTGGCCACCAAACGTTGGAGAGGCGATTTTGAGGGGCCACCACGTCTGCCATAAAATGGGCGCAACGCGCGCAATGTTTGCACTAACGAACACTCATTTTGATAATAAAATTTAATCATTTGGACGTGCTGCTCAATCGTGTAACTTGCCATGGCGATTTGGCATTAGTGACTAAAAAATAAATAATAGTTCAAACAAATGCCACCAAAACAACATGGCCGCCATAGCCTGCCAACTTCGACCCGCCGCAAATGAAAAACCCTTTATTTGGTTCGAATGGTGTAAACAATTGCGAACTAAGCTGGTCCGCTTTTGGTTTGGTACTTGCGAGCAGGTGTACCGAACTAAATTTGGTTCGATCTGGATCAAATCATGAGGTTATGTTGATTGTTATTATTGTGAATTGTGTTGGTTTTGAGTTTCTCAAGGCAATCTGAGCGTACTCACTTATGTTTTTTTTGATTACGAATTGTGTTGATAAATAATTTCGACTTGTTTTTGACGTTTGACGAATTGCGCGCGTACTCATTTAGTTCACGCGTTGCAAGACGGTGTAAACGGACGAGAAGCAAGCATTGGTCCTACGGTACTATCCCCACCCACTTGGTCCTATCGGACCGAACTAAACGAGTTAGTGATTATCTACATACAGCATGATTTTCTAAACGAAGAAATAGGCGCAATAAAAATAGGACGAACATTTTCCATCAACATGGGTCCGAAAAAGCGTCGTTTCGTAGATCAATGTGTTTGAATCTGAACGTTTAATTTCTATGTTTGTTAAAAAATAATAAAATACTTGTCTAATAGGTAGTCTAATAATGGAAGTCTTTTGGAACAGGTTACTTATTATAATTTGATATTATTTTTTTAATTCCCTCAAGAGTTGAGAGAAGTTAAATGGATATATTTTTTTGTTTTATTGAGCAATTGCTAATTATTAATACATATAGTACTCAATTACCAAATATTTCCAGCTCGTCAATTTTGTTCGTAATAACAACATAAACATTTTACCGTTTGATTTCAAGTTTGAGTTTCATGCAATGACAATCAAGAGTGTTTTATTTTGTTTTCAAAACTACCAGTAAATGAATTCTATGGTGTAATTCAAAATTCACTTTTTACACTCTCACTTGACTTTCGTCCACGAAAACTAATTCGGGGCGTGGTGCGTGCAAAGACGGACAATATGTGATAGGTTTAATCAGAATAGATTTACCATGACAAAACCACCGAACAAATATATGTTATTTGTTCGGTGACAAAACCTTACAAAGGTAGATGTGAGAAAGGGCTATTGGAAAACTAATAGTGTGTTAGCGACGTTAGCGTTTCTCATACATGAAGAACGTTATCAAGAATTTAAAAGAAAACCGCTTTATCTTGAAGAAAAATTTGTCTAAATATTCTTTCATTTAGGTATACTGTCTATTTTGAGTTAAGTGGTATTACTTTTTCCAATGAAGGAGGGAGGAGTTCTCATAAGGATTTTTACTTTTGCATACATGTATTAAATCACCTTAACATCAAATTCATTGAATGGCATATTTTCCAAATGTTAACGAATGCCCTGATAAAAGATATATTCTAAGAAAACTAAAATAAACCTGTATCACAGCATTATTTTCTACTCAAAAAACCTCAAACAAAACCAACTAAAAGAAATACTGATATATCTACGATTTTTTTTTATTTATTGCTGATTGAATGGTTCTTGCATCCTTTTTGAATAATTGAATAAATTTTGAAGCGCATAACTTTTTCAAATTGTTTTCAAAGTGTTCCAAATCACGAAATGTATTGCCCACTTTAATGGCTATATGAACTTATTAAGCGATAAATCGCGATAATCTCCATATTTTGGAGTTTATTTCGCTTTACAAAACATGAATAACATTCATAGGAAATAAAAGGAGATTGTGAACAAACCGAAGCTGGAATTTCGAATTTCGAATTTAACTTTTTAGGTTATATTTATATTATTCATCATATTGGTTCAATATTTGCGATTTGATGAAAGAAAAAAAAATACTTGGTGAAGATATGTGCATAGTTTTGTTATTTTCCAAAGGATTTTGTTCAAATTTGATATGTAGGTTCTATTTGTGTTTTGAATAGTTTTGATCAAGAAATTTAAAAAAATGCATCAGTATGAGGTTATGTTTGCATAGTTTAGTTATATTTCGAAGGATTTTTGTTGAAATTAGATAATATGTAGGTTCTATTTGGGATTTAATCAAGACATTTAAAAAAAATTGACTTGGTGAGGTAATGTTTCCATTATTTCATTATTTTCCATTTTGTTCGTTATTTTCCCAGGATCTTGTTCAAATTAGTTATTTAGGTTCTATTTTGGATTTTATCAAGAAATTTGAAAAAAACTACTAAGTGAGGTTATGTTTGCATAGTTTTGTTATTTTCCAAAGGATTTTGCTCAAATAGAGTGTGTTGTAGGGATGTCGATCCCGAAAGCTTTCCTAATCCCGGAGAAAGATATCCCTTTTTTACCAAACCCAAACTAACCCAATCTAAGCCAAACTAACCCAAACATTAGACACAAATTTACTACATTGTTGCTTCGACGATCACCATGGCATTATATTCTATGTCAACCAATCTGACCAATCACGGGCGAGGTGCGAGGTCCCAGTTGCATTTTACTGTAGTCTCTACTTCAATGTCCATTAAGTCATCGTAGAGAATGTTCCTTCCTGCCCCCCTTCAGCTTAGTCGGTAATATGTTTCAACGCGTGGATCGTTGTCACCCCACTTCTTTACTATATCGGTTTTTATTGGAAGCCTTCCAATGAGTCGATCTCCTCTGACAGTCTGATGTTTACTATGTTCTCATATGTCTTAGCAATAGTATCCATCAAACAGATTGTCCTGTGTTTTGTAACATCTTCAGTGCACTTCCTTGACTTCTCAAAAAAAAATAGTTCCGCTATTTTCCACCTACCTTGGAACACGTTCTCTTGTACTCAGTTTTAATAGTTTTAATCCGTTACCATTAGTATTTCTATTATGCTAATGGGTTATGCCTTTTTGCTTTACCGATAAAACGTAACAATTTTCATGGTGATAAAGTATTATTTGATTTGATTTGTAGAAAGCGAACTCTCGAAAGAATTCGGTGTTCTCAGCTATAAGATATTTGATACCGAAGGCTGGGATTCCATCTGGGCCTGGCGCCTTTCAATATTTGGATCTGCTGCTGGCATTTATGAGTTCTTCCGGGGTTATTGTGTCGCAACTTTTTGCAGATCTCGAGATGATATCCATATCTTCAACGTTCGTGGTAACTTTGGTAATAAGGAGCTCACCAAATGTTTCTCTCTGCTGAAAAATGAATATAGTGGTTCCAGGATTATTTATGCCAAGCCTGTTCTGCACAATCCTGTTCCCTTCTCCGAAGATGTCCAACTCATCAAATCTTCATTTAGCATGGCTTGTTCTCGTATTTTATTAATTGATCGTACTTGTTTTCTTTTCTGTTCCTGTGAGGTTAGTCTTCTTTTCTCTCTTGCGTAACGTTCTTTGGCTCTTTGGAATGCTCTCATCCCCTTTTTTGTCGATAGCATTTCTTCCGGGATCTCCTCATTTCACCAGTACGGCAGACTGTTTTCCTACCTACATGCACAAAATAAGGGAGTGCTCTTCTTATTTGCGAGTTGAAGAACTATAGCAAGGAGCTATCGAGGTCAGCCAAGAATTCCCCAAGGCTGCAGTTTGTGCTAATATAACTACTATAGTTGGTTAGTAGAGGGCAGACAGGAGGCTGGGATGCTTCTTTCGGTATTTTGATGCGATGATACCAGTTGACGATAGAAACGCATCCAACTGAGGACTGATCACCAAGAAGCTGAAGAATAGAGGTGTCAACGGGTACCTCTGTAACATTATAGAGTTTTAACCACCTGTCGGACAGAAAAATTCTGGTAGATAAAAATAACGTTGAGAGGGTTAAAGGAGGGGTTCCACAGCGGTCGGTCCTCGGTCCTACACTGTGGAACATTTTCTACGATGATTTAATGGACATTGAATTAGACCAGGGGGTAAAGATGATCTGCTATGCTGACGACTTGTCAATTCCGGTGCTGGCTGAACATCCAAGTGAGATGGTCCAGAAAGCGAACGATGCCGTACAAGTCCGCGCGTCAGTGTGTAGACAATATCCGCTAAAAATATATGTCGAAGTTTGATTTTTTGCTTGAATTTTTGTACACGCGTACAAAACGCACGTACACATCTCAATAGATGTATGTGTGTCTGAAGGCGGCTTTATAGAGGGTGTAAACCAAGAAGTTGCAAAAACTTCATAGAGGGACTAATTTTGAGACAAAAAGTTCCAATAAATATGCGACCACAACGACTTGGTTTCTGTGATACAGGTCATCCAGAAATACTATTTTATTTCGTTTTCGCTTATATTTTTGTTATGTAACATTGCAATCAGACGAGATCCGGAAAAAAACTAGCCGACCTGGCTAATTTCATACCACCTCATAATTTGATAGACGTTGTGTTGAATACATTGGTTTCATAATTTTCCTTTTTTTTGTGAATTTTTCCGATGTTTAAATAATTATTCTGGTATTCGTAGCGGAAAAAGTCAAAAATAATAATATCAAAAATCATAAAAATCTATCCCGCGGTTCTTCAGTTATGATATGTTAAATATATGACAATATTTTTGGGGTATCTATTTTGAAATGCATGTTTGCAACACTTTATTTAGGCTGATTTGGGACTTCTTTTTGGTTGATATGTTTCAAGTTGTGATAAAATCATTTGAATGCTATCCGATTCATTTCCGGGACATCTTATTCCGGGATTAGATCCTGGGATTGAGAAGACTTTCGGGATTGACATCCCCACAACACACCTTATTTGAACAAAATCTTTTGGAAAATAACAAGACAATAATTCAAACATAACCTCACCAAGTCATTTTTTTAAACATGTCTTGATCAAATCCCAAAAAGAACCTATATACAGTGTGGTCACTTAAGTGTGCAACATATGGGATTTTTTTTATTAACTGCACAACCCAAATACAAATACTGCCGAAAGTTGGTGCATGTTTGATTATCATATTAGGTGCACTCAGAATGGTTGCAAGTCAAACAGCATACAGGGTAGACCAAAAAATATGAAAATTGTACAAGAGTAAAGTACCCTTATTTACAAAAATTCGGCAAAATGTTAAAGAGAAAACTTGTTTAAAATTGAAAGTTATGCCTAAATACCAAATCATGGCATCCTAAGAAAAAAAAATACTTTTTTTAAACATCTAATTATTTTCCAAAAAACAAAACATTTAAAATGAAAAAAATCACTTCAAATGTGAGTTTTTTAATATGCATATCATCATTAATAATGTTTTACCTTGTGAAAAAAAATGTTTGCGATATAAAGTTTTGTTTAATATCGTTGCAACTAACATGAAGATTGTGATTCCCTAAAAAATTTAAAATTTGGGTAAATTTTCTAAATATGCTTAAATTTGAACTAAGTTATGCGAAATTGATTTGTTTTTGAATAATTTATGAACGGAGAGGTTGGTACAGAACCGTAATAAATGTCTAGAGCTACATCCATGTGAGTAGTGCCCTCCTTATACCGGTTTCGTCCCAAAATTGGACTCATCAGTATCATCAGGGTGCATGGCACCACTCACATCAATGCTACTCTAGGCACTACCCTAATCTGAGTAAATGTGCAGCGGTTGTTTTTAGACAACCACTGCCATCTATTGGCTCGCAAGTCTGCGAACGCGAATAGATGGGAGGTATGTTCGAGCTGTACCTCTCGATCATGGAATAAAGAGACATTGTTTTACGGTTATCCGATGTTAAACGGAAAGGTTGGTACAGAACCGTAATAAATGTCTAGAGTTACATCCATGTGAGTAGTGCCCTCCTTAGTGGTTGTCTAAAAACAACCGCTGCACATTTACCCAGATTAGGGTAGTGCCTAGAGTTGCATTGATGTGAGTGGTACCATGCTGTCTTTCTGATGAGTCCAATTTCGGGACGAAACCGGTATAAGGAGGGCACTACTTACATGGATGTAAGTCTAGACATTTATTACGGTTCAATAAAACAGTTTGAAAGAATAACTTATCTTAATATATAAAAATGAGTACCGATTTCTTCTGAAAGATCAATAACTTGAGAACGACTGGAGCAATTTGAGTCATTTTTTTTTGGAATTGTCCCTTAAAGTCTTGGGATTGTTTTTTATGGCGAGAAAAGCTGGAAAATCCCCCGAAAAAAACTGAAAACACAACTTTTCATTCGGGATGTCACATGTCACCTTTCCGTGACAAAACAAACTAATGTCAATGTCAATGAGTAAATTCAATAGGCGCGTTCGAGTTTTCGCTCTAAACACTCTGAGCACGAAGAGCGGAAACTCGAACTCACCTAATGATATTGATGTCAATTGGTCAATTCAAATCATAGACCTGAGAAATGAAAGAGACTCTAAACTCTACGGCATAGCGGTGACGGCCATTTTCAATATCAAGACAAAAATGACATTATGAGAAAAGAGTAATTTTATTTTTTCCCATAAAAGGATGTTGTGTGCGTTTGTTAGAATATCTACCCATTAATGCGAGCTACAGACAAAGTCCAGATTCATTTTCAGAGTTGATACTACGTCCACACAAGAATTAAAACTAAAACAGAATCATAGGTCAGGACTGATAAAGCAACGTTGCCATGATGTTAAAATAGGTGCATTCAGTGAACGTAGACATAAAACTAAAACAGTGCTGATGCTGATTCTATCCAGGCTTTTATCTTATCTAATATATAAATTTGAATCCCGTTTTTCTTGGTCACTCCATCACTTGAGAACGACTGAAGCAATTTTTTTTTAATGTTGTTTGAAATATGAGGAGTGATGTTATGAAAAGAAAAATTGGAAAATTTCCCTTAAGAACCCGAAAACACAACTTTCATTTCTTTGACATAGTGAGGTTATGTTTGCATAGTTTTATTATTTGCCAATGGTTTTTCTTCAAATAATATGAAGGTTCTAATTTGATGTTTGATCAAAAACTGACCAAGTGCGGTTATGTTTGCCTAATTTTGTTATTTTCCAATAGAATTTGTTCAAATTAGATAATGATATCGTAGGTTCTATTTGGGATTTGATCAAAACATTTAAAAAAAAATGACATGGTGGGGTTATGTTTTCATATAGTTTTGTTATTTTCCAAACGATTTTTTTCAAATCAGATATGTAGGTTCTATTTGGGATTTGATCAAAAATTTGTTTGAAACATTACATACATAGTGAGGTTATGTTTGCATAGTTTTGTAATTTGCCAAAAGATTTTGTTTAAATAATCATGTAGTGACCAAGTGAGGTTATGTTTGCCTAATTTTGCTATTTTCCAAAAGATTTTGTTCAAATTAGATAATATATCGTAGGTTCTATTTAAGATTTGATAAAATCATTTTTTTTTAATGACATAGTGAGGTTATGTTCGAATAGTTTTGTTATTTTCCTAAGGATTTTGTTCAAATAAGATATGAAGGTTTTAATTCGAGGTTTGATTTTAGAAATTTACCAAAAATCGTCCAAGTGGGGTTATGTTTTCATAATTTTGTAATTTTCCAAAGTATTTTGTTCAAATTAGATTATAGAGGTTCTGTTTGGGATATGATCAAGAAATTAGAAAAAAATACTAAGTGAGGTTATATTTGCATAGTTTTATTATTTGCCAATGGATTTTGTTCAAATGATTATATAGGTTCTAATTTGGTGTTTGATCAAAAATTGACCAAGTGCGGTTATGTTTGCCTAATTTTGTTATTTTCCAATAGAATTTGTTCAAATTAGATAATGATATCGTAGGTTCTATTTGGGATTTGATCAAAACATTTAAAAAAAAATGACATGGTGGGGTTATGTTTTCATATAGTTTTGTTATTTTCCAAACGATTTTTTTCAAATCAGATATGTAGGTTCTATTTGGGATTTGATCAAAAATTTGTTTGAAACATTACATACATAGTGAGGTTATGTTTGCATAGTTTTGTAATTTGCCAAAAGATTTTGTTTAAATAATCATGTAGTGACCAAGTGAGGTTATGTTTGCCTAATTTTGTTATTTTCCAAAAGATTTTGTTCAAATTAGATAATATATCGTAGGTTCTATTTAAGATTTGATAAAATCATTTTTTTTTAATGACATAGTGAGGTTATGTTCGAATAGTTTTGTTATTTTAATAAGGATTTTGTTCAAATAAGATATGGAGGTTTTAATTCGAGGTTTGATTTTAGAAATTTACCAAAAATCGTCCAAGTGGGGTTATGTTTTCATAATTTTGTAATTTTCCAAAGTATTTTGTTCAAATTAGATTATAGAGGTTCTATTTGGGATTTGATCAATATTTTTTTCAAAAATGTGAGGTCATAATTGCTTGATTTTGTTATTTTTCAAAGGATTTTGTCCAAATTAGATATTATGTAAGTTCTATTTGGGATTTGAAGTGTGACAATAGAAACGATTAAAAGTAAAAAAAAGTACGCTAGAAATGTTGTCAGATATTTAACATATTATCATCCTAACTGGAAAATCGCTGGGAGGATTCTTATTATTTTTTATATATTTGTTATGTCTGCGCCCCGAATAACAGAATAATCATTGAAACATCGGAAAAAAAAAGGCGAAACAAATTCATTTAGCACAACATTAATTATTGATTATGAGGCAGTATGGAATTTGCCGGGTCAGCTAGTATATTATCGCAACAGGTATGATGTTTATCCAATCATTACATAAGAATTAACATAATACATATCCTAACCTAACAACAGTTTCTGATTTTTTGGAAAGAAATATTGATTCTAAACAATAAAACATCAAAACCGCCAGATGGGTGGATGGTTACAGATTTTGAGATGTGATTTCCTTAGTTTCTGGAGTACAGGAGTTGATAATTACTATTATTAAAACAGAGAAACCAAAAAGCACCATCTCCGTCACGCACCAAAATGTTTTTCCAAAGTCCTAAACGAAACAGCACTCGTTTTCTATGATTTTTCCACATAACATAGAAGCTGGTGCATATGTATGAGGAATTCAGGATGAGGCATTAATTCATCCATTTTCCCTATTTAAATATGTATTTTTTTTTCTTTAGTACCCACTCACTTACCTTAATCTTAAATTTTTAGAACGCAGAAACAACTTCATTTTTCACTGAGCTTCTTTCTCATTCTCACATTCTCAAAATACAATTATTTCAAGTTGAATAAGGGGAATGTTTTGTGGTTGAATGAAACCACTGAAAACTGAAAGCAGTTTTGAAACGTTGAATGCCTGGGAACCGAGGCACAAAAAATTAAACCCAATAGAAAGGAAAGCTAAATGGCCAAGGTCAAATGCTAAGATCTACTCAAATTAGTACGAGGCCGAGTCACAAAATAGGGGGCGCTAGACATGTCCACTAAACATTGAACTCCATACTACCTGGAACGGACCCGCTTATTATTGAGAGTGAAGCAGGTAGAGATAGCGTTAGTTACGGATACCTATCTCTTTCTAACTCATTGAACTATACTCATAGAGTAGAGAGAGATAGCGATAGTTACGGATACCTATCTCTTTCTAACTCATAACAGGAATGACACACTTTTCGATTCGTTGTCAACAACGACCGGGTCCTTTCCAGGTACGTAGTATGGGGTTCAATGCCACTAAATGATATTTTTGTTCTTCGCCAAAATTACAAGAGTTTCTCGAATTTGCAATTGCAGTGTGTTTCGTTATTCAGTCCGTGTAGCTAATAGTTCGGGTCATGTGACCACAAATTAATAGTGCGTTATACGCCCACGTGATAGAGCAAATCTACAAGGGATGTTATGTGAGTTGCGTAAGGAAAGAACAAGCGTCTAGGTATGATCAACATCGACTGAAAAACATTTTCGGGGTTATGTATCAAATTTGTAAACAAAAGTGATTATAGTTTGCTTGGAGTTCAAAACAATTTATACCTATCCAACATCCAACCATATGAAACATGCAAATGCAGATATAGGTATCCAGAAATGTACAGGTTTTTTTTATATATTGAATTGATACTCCCTTCATCTTTTTTATTTGACGTTTTTAAAAAATTTGTCTCAAAAAATAAAAGTGTAATGGTTTTGAATACGTTTTTGAAAAATATCTATTTCGCATATACAGGGTTCCTCAGAAAGTCAACATCAAATATTATTTCAATACCTGGGTTGTTCTCACAAATTTCTCTAACTAATACAGAGCAGTAGGGGCTGTAGAAGAATCCAAAATATTGTGTTAGTTTTTAGGGTGTACGCTAGTTATAGTGGGTTCTATGTTCTCAGGTCTTTTCAAACGAACGCAGGAAATGATCAACACGTTTTTGCGAAATTTCGGTTTTTATCGAATATCTTCGGAAGTAGTCGGAATTTTTCAGATTTCAAAATGGCATTTTCTTGAGCATAAAAATGCGCAACTCTACAACCATTTAGCCAACCCTGTATCTCTTATAATAACTGAGATCCCGGTGCATGCACTCGAATCTGTGGCACCCTGTATACTTACATAGGAACGGTTCAAGGAAATTATCAAATGATAACAGCACACAGCCTTGACAAGAAAATTACCTTTGCTTTTCCCAGTCTTTCACTCACTAACCGTTTGACAAGCCAGCTTTTTTTAGCTCTTTTTCGATTAAAATTATGGTATTGTCATCGGTTCTTGATAGAGTTTCGAATCAATCTGGGCATTTGAAGTGGGTAAATAAGAGTTCCTATTGTTTTTTGGTATATAGCTCTCTTTGTCATTCTCAATGCGTTAAATATCTTTTCTGTCCCTTGTAACGAAATCTCAAAACGTTTCATTTGCGTTCCATTTTTTCCCAATCACTCCCCATTGTCGACAAATCATCACAACAACGCAAAAGAAGTTTGACTTCCAAAATTTGAGCGAAGTAAATCTAAAAGTAAATTATGATTTGCCACTCCAAAAATTCCCGGTCGCAAAATTGTGTGCGAATATTTCATAATCGTCGAAAGTTATTGAAAAAAACAACCAAAATAAAATCAATGATTCAACACCCTGTATCTCCGAAGCGATGTATTCACGGACCAACGTTAATGAGAACTTTTCCTCTTTTTTGCAAGATCTAGCTGCTGTCAAAATTATTGACACTATTTCTGAAAGGGTGCAAACTATGTCTCGTATCATTGATTTCATCAAAATCCGTGGTAACTGAGAAAAAAATTGGGACCAGAACAATACCCAATTATTAACAAAATAAATTCCATAATTCTCCATACATTTTCTGGAGGGGGTGATTCGATTGGCATTATTCTGTGACATTATGAAAAAAGAAATACCCGGACCATTAAACTTGGATTCCTATCGTTGCTAGTTTCTTGAGATGAATTAAAAACTACAACTCTAGGAAATTAAAAAAAATCTTTTGATTACTCAAATTCAGAATTCACATCTTATACAATAACGCAATTTGTTTCAAATAATTCATAAGAATAATTTCGTTTTACCCACCTGCCGTTGACCTTCTCAAGGTTTTTATTAGCACTATCACAGACATCACAGTTACTTTTGCAAATCTCAGTGGTTACCTCCTTGTTGTCAGTGTAAATAGCAATCTCTCCTTGGTAACCTTTATTAAGCATCAATTTCTTGAACCCCGAATAATCATAACGATGTGGCCCCATCCACCGGTACTGGTCACTGTGAAACGCAACATCTCCTAGGTACCCGTAGCTCAGAACACTCGCATAAAGCCTTAAAAGGTTGCGTTCATCATAAACTGATACCAGATCCAATCCTAATGTATCCCCAAAAATAATATGCAATACTGCTGTGGTGGGATCGGTAGTACCGTGAAGACAATAGGCAATTGTATCAGTACTGCCGCCAGGAATAATTCCAATAGATTTTTTTGGTTTTGGTAGTGATTGATGAATATCATTAGGGTCCACACCTCGAAGTCGACATTCTCGTAGTACTAGACCGTTGAATAATTCTGAAACAGTACCATCTCCACCTTAAAGTGTTTGGATCAAGAAAATTAGAAGATTGTTACTACCTAGGTTATTACTCACCAACACAAGCCACAGAATCGAACATGTCCAGGTTGTGACTGATGAGACAATCTCTTATTTGATTTTTTCTTTGAGAAACATTGACGGTGACTTCGACTCCGGCTAAATGAAACAGATCTTTTCCATACTTCTCGTAAATTTGCATGGCGTTTTGTTTTCCTCCGAATGGGTTAACGAATAAAAGGAGATGTTTTGGTCTTTTGTGAAATTCTAGAAAAAAAATTCTCCTGAACAGTGTTTATCAACTGAAAAGGGATATTAATTGTATTGGGTCTGTTTGTAGAACAATCACAAATCAGTCAGCGTGTCATCGATTATTCTGGAGGAAAGTACACTGTATATGCACTTTCTTCAAGTTTACGTTTTTTAGAACATGGCTTTTTCGCTAAGATATTTGAATCATCCCAATTTGTTTTATGATTATTATCAAAAGCACGTTGACAAATTCCCGATCTATCAAATTCCCATTTTTTCATGTATGAATGATTTATGTTCTTGTAATAATTGTTAATAGATGGTAATTGTTAATAGATGTCAACTTCTCAAAAAAGATTTGAACAACGTACAGGGTGACCCAATTTTATCCGACAATATTTAAAATTTAGATTCTACTAATTAAAATGAACAATCTTTATTCTATCGACATTTATTCTGAAAGACGACGAAATAGTCCCTCGATCCATGACTAAATCCAGTCAAACAATAGGAGTTATATTAATTTTTAAAAAAGCTTCTAAAAAGAAACTAAATATTTCAAAGGTTTTCATAGAATAAAATTTGTTAATTTTAACTACTTAGTAGAATCCGAGGTAGAATCTTAATTTGAAATATTGTAGGATAAAACTGGATCACCCTGTATCTATAAAGAGAATATTTCAATTTTTTCCTCTTCGCATTAAACATGTTCAAATCTTTATTGACAAGTTGACATCTATTAACAACTACTTCGTTTCCAAGGCTTCGAAATAATACCATGCATCTTAAGACATGCTCGAAAAAATAGCAAATTTCTGACGTTAATATCTTCTTATTGGTAAAATATGGGTATAGGCGGGTATGATATATCAAAAATGTTTAGAATCTTCCGGAGAATGCGAAAATCAAACAAAAAAATAGGGTTGTGATTAGAAATAAGAAAGTTGGACCATGCCCAAAAGTTCTGAAACATCATGTGAAAACCTTGTTTTCACAAAATTCATTTTGAACCATTAAACTTTCATTTGAAACATTTTTTTCCCAAACATCAAATTAAAAAGTAAATGGGAGGGTCCATTTATCTGTGAACACGCTGTACATGGCACTATATGGGGATATTGGAAACGGTAAGAGATACGATCTGCTTAGGGTGATATATATGCACCTTGGCCGAAAACGAAATCCTATCGTGAAATAATCTACGCGATACGCGAACGCCGGGACTGATGAATCGCATAGGCGCGAGTGAGAGAGAAACCAGAACGCTGTTCCTACTATCGTATTTGGCTTCTTATTGGATACCAAGAATCACATGTAATATAATAAAGGTGGAGTTTATTTGATTTTTTTTCTTGACATTGCGATGTGTCCGTGTCAGTGCGATTTGTTGAACATGTTTACCAAATCTAGTGGTTCTGAGGAAACTGTATTATGTACTTTATTTTGATTCTACGATGCATCGATGTTTCTCAATTCTTATTTGTATTTTGTTTTGATAAGGAAGTTCTATCACAGAATCCCGTGTGGGGTTGCTGGTCCCTCATCGGGCGCCTCCCCAGGTGGCGGATAGGGGAATGCCTCCCAGATATGGGAGGTACCGGGGAAATTAAATACCCCGGGGCGGACCAAAACCAGCACCTTAGAACGATGTGTGACAAACCTAAGGACTTTGTGCCCCAAGTGAGTTGCAATCTCACCGTTGGTTCCGACCGGGTGGAAGCCCCGGTGGCCAACGCTGGCCCCACGGATTTTGGGGAGGGCCAATCACACGTTCTGGCATCCGAGGAACAACCAAACCTCGATGTAACTCCTCATGAACCAACCACGGGTAACCAGGGAAGCAGTGATGAAATCCCCGGTGCCGGTGTATCTGCCATTAGTACAGGCGTTGGCAACATCAGCCTGAACAAAATGGCAAAGCTTTCCGAAGCCCAGCGAAGGAAGCTTGCGATTGAGAGGGCTAAAGCCAAGGGAGAGCCTATACGACATCGTAAACCGAGGACAAATAGGAATCCCGGGAATAGAACCCTCCCGAATAGCTCAGGGAACACTGGGAAACCAGATGCTCGGGCCTCAGAGCCTGGAATCAGGTAAACCTAGGACCCCTGCAAACAAATCCTCTGCAAAGAGGGGTCGCTCTGAGGGCAACACACCAACCCCAGAAAAAAGCGCCAAGAAAAGGTCACGGCAGGGGAATGCTGAAGTAACACCCAGTACATCAACTGGGGAAACTTACAGCGAAACCCTAGCCGGGCTTAGAATGGCCATCACTTCCGAAAAATATCCGGATGAAACCTTCACTGGAGAGCAGTGTAGAGGCCTACAACAGTCTCTACTCCGGGAAGTGTTCAAATGCGAACCCGGAACTGGTCCCCAGTTCAAGAACAGCAGCTCCAGAGGTGGGGTGATTTATATCACTAGCGCCAATGAAGCTGCCAAGACTTGGCTGCTGCGGGTGGTTCCAGGCTTCAGCCCCTACGAGGGAACCAGTCTTCGGATTGGCCAGGCACACAGAGTGGTGCCAGTCGTCAGGGCAGCCGTCTGGATACCGACAAAATCCGCGGGAATCAAGGAACCGGCACAAGCTCTCCAGTTCCTCAAAACCCAGAACATGGGGCTGAAGAACGAGGACTGGAGAATAATCAGCCACAAGACGGACAATGAGGGCATGACACTCATTGTCGGTCTTGACAGCAGATCTCTGAAGGAGCTGCAAAACCGGAATCTCCGGGCCTACTTAGGGTTAATGCAGCTAACCTTCAGACTTCTCAGGTTGATGTTGAGGTGGTAGCGGAACAATTACAAAACGCCATAATTTACTCATACCATCAAAGCTGTCCGATAATCCGGCGTTCTTCATGCAAGGACACAACCTGGTGGAACGAGAAACTTGACAAGATGAAGGGGGAAACACGCAGACTCTTCAATGTGGCCAAGAAAACCGGTGAATGGGATGAATACCACCATACTCTGACGAAATACAACAAAGAAGTAAGGGAAGCTAAGAGGAACTCCTGGAGGAAGTTTTGCACTGAGGCCGAAAAAACCTCGGAAGGCGCACGCCTCCAGAGAATCCTAGCTAAAGATCCCCTTCCACCAATGGAAACACTTAAGAAACCAAATGGGAAATACACGAAAAATGGCGAAGAAACCATTGAGACACTACTCAAGGCACACTTTCTAGACTCGACCATAATCAACTCGCAACAGGGAACCAACTCCCTATCTCCTGAGATCCTCCGGATGAGAGGATCAAGAGATGATTGAGTCATAGCCCGACAGATTGTGACACCAAATAGAATCGAATGGGCCATAAACTCATTCGAACCATACAAAGCACCTAGATGCGATGGGATAACACCGGCACTTCTGCAGCAGGGCGAAGCCCAACTCATATCGATGCTTTGCCAACTATTCAGAGCAAGCCTGGCAACGGGACACATACCCATGATCTGGAAACTCTCACGAGTGGTGTTTATACCGAAACCCGGGAAAGATAGCTCTCAGCCCAAGGCATTCAGACCAATAAATCTCTCGTCGTTTCTACTTAAAACGATGGAGAAAGTGATTGAAAGGCACATTAGGGAGATCTCCCTAATAGAGAGGCCACTACACAAAAACCAAAACGCCTATCAACCTGGTAAATCATGTGAAACTGCTCTGCATGAACTTGTTCATAAAAAAGAGCAACCACTGAACAACCAAGGAGTTGTCCTAGCTGCATTCCTTGATATAGAAGGAGCATTTGATCACACCTCCTTCGATTCAATGACCACCGCAATCAATCGGCGTGGAATTAAAGACACAGTTTGTAGGTGGATAAGAAACATGCTGAAAAGTAGGAGAATTCAAGCAACTATGCTTAACAAAACTGTAACTATAGAGGCAGCTAAATGCTGCCCCCAGGGTGGAGTCTTGTCCCATCTCCTCTGTAACCTAGTCGCAGATGAACTACTGGTAGAGTTAAAAAGCAAATGTTTCTACGCCCAAGGCTATGCCGATGACGTAGCAATACTTATCACTGGCAAACACACCAAGACAATATCAGAACTGATGCAGACAGCTCTGACAATCGTAGAAGGTTGGTGCAGGAAGGTGAACCTGAAGGTCAATCCTGAGGAAACCTCCCTAGTCAGCTTTACGAGAAAGAGGAAGACAGCGGAATTATTCAAACCCATGTTCTTTGGACAAGAACTGCAGGTGGTAAGAGAAGTCAAATACCTAGGCATCATCCTGGATGACAAACTCACATGGAATTCCCACCTACAGAAAATAGTGAATCGAGGTAAAGCCACAATAATGGCAACAAAAAGAGCGATAGGAAAGAATTGGGGCATAAATCCGCTCATGGTACACTGGCTCCACTGTACCGTGGTAAGACCCACCCTTGCTTATAGCTCGGTTGTCTGGTGGCCGAAAATCGAGCAGCGACAAGCAGCCACGGAACTCGCAAAAGTTCAGAGGCTAGCATGTCTCTGTGTAACGGGAACCATGAAAACTACTCCAACACTTGCCATGGAGGCCATGCTTAACCTACCTCCTTTAGATATCTATATCAAAATGGAAGCAAGAATGGGAGCTTATAGACTTAGCAACACCGGGAACTGGAGCCACTCAAACTTCCAAGGACACACTAAGATAACCAGCACAATCACGAACCACTTAGTAACAATGAGGAGTGATATCATGTTGAAAAAATCAACTTTAGCACGTCTCCCAAGACCAAGCTAATAGGGGAAGAGGAAACGGTGAAACAACTCCGGATTGCTAATGGGGCAATATGGTACACAGACGGCTCCAAAACAAGCCGGGGAACTGCTGCCGGAATCGTGGGTGAAAATCCAAAGTGGGAAACATGTGAACCACTCGGGATGTACGCTACAGTTTTCCAGGCAGAAGTACATGCAATAAACGTATGCGTGCAAGAGAATCTCAGGAGAGGCTACAGAGGAAGGAAAATCCTTATCCTTAGTGACAGCCAAGCTGCACTCAAAACCATCTCCTGTCGGGAAACCAAATCCGAACAAGTCATGGACTGTCAGCAAAACCTTGTCACACTGGGAGTATCTAACGATGTCACTCTTGGATGGATACCAGGACACACAGGGATAGCTGGGAACGAGCGGGCGGATCTACTAGCACGCAAAGCTGCAAACACACCACTTCTGGGTCCAGAACCTGCTATTGGTATTACAAAATCCTCTGTGAGAGGTTGGCTGAACTGTTGGTCAAAAAAACAACAGAAAGCTAGATGGTGCCAATCACCAGGACTGAAACACAGTAAATTAATGATGGCAGACGAGATCGAATCATCATTTTCTGGAAGCCTGAAACTCAGCAGGAATCAGCTTAGGAAAGTAACAGGTATATTAACTGGACACTGCACTCTAAGGAAACACATGCATATCATGGGTCTTTTGAACGAGGAACCCATATGTAGGCTGTGCAACGAGGAGGAGGAAACAGCCTCCCACATTTTATTCGAATGTGAAGCGCTGGCGTACTGGAGAAGAGATAATGGGGAATTCACAACCACTCCTCAAAGGACGGACAGGGAAACAGTAGAACGAGTCATAAACCTTATTCGGGCAATGGAGCTCTTCGACTGAGAGACAGGCACAGAGAAGATACAATAAGCCCAACTAGAGGCTGCGGTGTCGGGGCCAACAGCCCGAAACTCGTAGCGCCTGTACTTCAGTAATCAGTAATCTATCACAGAATATTATATTAATGAGATGAGGTTTTTTATGTACTGGGTTCGGAAAAAAGTGATGCAGTTTTTATAATTTTTATGATCCCGCAATTTTGCTGGAAAAAAAATTCTTTACTAAAATCATACCTCAGGGGTATAGCAAAAACTAGTACCTCGGGCTTCCTTGGCACGCATTTGGTATTTTTCTGAGGACTCCTCTGAATCAAAAGATGATCAATTATTCTTAGTCCAATTATTCGTATTCTTGCGATGTTTTTTTAAGATTTTAAATTAACTTCAAAATATCAAGATATACGATACTTTTGAATTTCAAAAGAAAAAAGATGATTTGACTGGAGCGGTAATATACAAGTTCCCATAAGAATACCGCAAGGGATATAATATATTTTTTTGATATTGCGAAATTGATAACTGATATGAAGAGTATCATTTTAGTAAAAAACTTTACTTTATCAAGGTGAATATTGATTCCGCAATACCAAAAAAATTAGACTCAATTACTCATCCTCTGCCACATTTTTAAGCAGGGACCCGGATGTATATTACAGCTTCAGTTAAATCATCTTTTTTCTTTTGAATTTCAAAAATACCGTAGGTCCTAAGATTTTTAAGTTAATTCATGATGAGTCCGCAAATTAAAAAAAAAAAACATCGCAAAAATAGGAATTGGAATAAAAATTATCATTTGTTTGTAAAGAGTTATCAGAAAAATAGCAAATATGTACGTTCCGAAGGCCCGAGGTACAAGTCCTCCTGAGGTTCACTTACAGCGTGAGCCCAGATCTAGTTAACAAATGGAAAACTTTTTTATTATCGATTTTAGCGAAAAAAATACCTATCCTTCATTAAAACTTTTGCTTTAAAAAAAAACATGATTCATCCAGAAATTAAGGAGTAAGCTACCTCTAATCATAATTTTTAAGGAAAATTTTATTTCAGTTGTTGAAAGGGAAGGTTAAAAAGTCCTTGGAATGTCGAAAAAAGTGAAATTTAAAAATGGAATTTCGTTTATCATTTGTGTACCTATGTGATTCTAAATAACTTTTTCAAATAAAATTTTCCTTAAAAATTTGAATTAGAGGTAATTTACTCCAAGTGTGGGATAAAATTCACTTCCAACAATTGTCAGGAACAAACGCACCAGGAATAAAAATTAGGCTGAGTCACCTTCCTTATTGATGTTAACATACAATGTGGTATTTTACAAGTTAAGGTTCATGATGTGTTCAAAATTGAAAAAAGATATTAAGAGAAACTCTGTAATTGCCCAATCGATTCTACCGGGTACGACAGTTCGTACCTTAAACACGTGTGAATACGATAATCAACCCCGACCACAATGCAAATGTATAGTGATACAAAATATTGGATCAATGGTTGACCACCACAAAACACCAGTGTAGTATTCTACACCTTGAACAAAATAACAAAGATTGGGCGTCCCCTCGGGCGTGCCCCACGTAGGCTAGTCATATAACCCGACATAAATAGCTTTTCTCTTAGTTCAGTTTTTAATCAACTCGCCGCTGAATGTATCAAGCCACATGCCTAAAACCCAACGTTATAGTCATTCTATAACTTCATCAATCAGCCGTGGCAAGTCGATATAGCCTTGAGAATGATATTTAACTACTCATAACTCGATATCACTTCATTCATAAGAACACAACTCCCATACGACAGGTATGATTATATTTCATACCTCAACGCTAGGAAACAAGGAGCGCTGGCAAACAAGCGTCAAACTCTAGATATTTCAAACCGTAATAGAAATATTTTTTTTAATTTCATTTAATTGTTTCTTTCTTGGGTTCCACTGACGACGGAAGCAGATTCGCTTCCGAAACGTTCGATATTGATAGGTTTTATTGTTAACTAATAGACTTTTTTGTTTAGGGAAATAAAGAAGATCAGGTATATAAACACTAGTTTGATTGTTTTTTAAAAGGATGTGGCGAAATACCCAAAAAACACTGGTAGATAATTTTGCCATCAAATTCCTAGGGAGTAATAAACAGGGCGTCACGAGACGTTTGTTACAAACTTCTAGAGATCATTAAACGCTTTGTTTTCGAGTAACAGGTTGTCAAAATTTCAAACAACATCAATATTTTATGATTATCTAAAAAATTCGTTGGACGAATTTAATGACATTTCCACAGGTTGTCACTCGTAAGTTTAAGGGCCTATCCACACGTTATGTCGAATAGTTTTTTGCACGTTCAGTAGAGCTTGTGCAATTAAAGAAGAACGCTGTGACGTAAGTGGCGCAATAAACCAATTTATGCACAGGCGGAAGAACCACCCTCCCAGCTCGGTTGTTACATGGTTCAAGTGCCGGCTCGTCACTGTTAACGATACCGGGTTATAAAAATGTTGACATTGTGACAGTATTAGTGAAATGTTGTTGACCTATCGCCATCTATCGGTAAAATAATCAATCACTTCGATATAAAGTTAACATCATACAAGTGAAAGACCTTCACCATCGGGTCAGTCTCTTCAGTCTGATCCATAGTCATGCTGATGAAGCCTAGTAGGCAGAAACGTTGATGAATTGGTCAGACTGAGGAAACAGTTTCAAAATTTTCATTGTGATAGTATTTTTAACAATAATAGTAATCACGACGCCTAAACCAGACATAATCCAAGTACTTGCCACGCCAGTGGTCAGACGAATTTCAAGATCTGAGAAGGAGAGGACCATCATTCTCGCGCAGAAATTGTCGTCACAGTGTTCTTCTCTCATTGCACAAGATGTAGATCTATTTTTAATTATGATAATGCGTTTTAGTAAAAAAGTATATTGAAAGTTTTTTTTTCAAGTAGGTTAGTGATAAATAGGCTGGTGAAATTTCAGGTCATCCTTGAGCAATTTATTTTTTAATTATGAAGGCCAGTGACGTGCCCAAATATAGCTTTTAATTTTCATCTTGAAAGCGAGGCAAGATACGAAAAAAAATCAAGTTGTCTCTTGTTTTATTTTTAGATATTCAAAAAGTATATTCTTATTATAGATAAAATCAGTGAGGAGACAGACTGTACATGTTTTTTCCTTTTAATTTGCTACCCTCCAGAAAATAAAACTGGAAAATAAGTCCGTAAAGCATAAAAAAATATCCGATAACAAACTGCGTGGGCTTATAAAGTGTGTTCACTATATGCAAGCATACATAATTGTAACAGGCAACAGCTAATTGTTGTTTTTAACAAAATGGCGTCGCAAAAACAAAAAATAATTGTTTTTCCGATTTATAACAGAAGCCACAGAGAAAATCAATCTTACTACAATCCAATAAGTCTAGAGAATTGAAAAACCTTCAAAATGAGCCTTTTCCGAACCCCCTAACTTCATTTTTCGTGGAGAAAAACGAGACAACACAAAATTTTTGGAAATTCATAACTTCTGTAAATAAGAAAATACACCTTCAGCTCTGGGGAAAAAGGTAGCTGTTTGTTGAAGTATCATGAGAACGATGGTCATTCATTCATTGTGCCAATTTATTGTAAATTTGCGACAAGTTCGACATTAAAAGATGAAGCGATAGGTAGTGAGAGGCATTCCTTTCTCTGTCTCATCTATCTGTTGAAAGGCGCTTTCGGAAACCTGATCTGGATTCTCCGATCAACAGTTGTCATCTTTTGTCTCTTTTTGATTAATGTGAAACGGAAAAAGATAAAAACACGACAGCTGATGATCGGGTTAATCGGATCACTATTTCCATGTGTGAATAGATAAAAATGAATCACTTATTTGAGAAACCCGATAAATCCACTAAGTATATGAAATTCTTGCGAAAAATCGCTCTCATATAAAACAGGCGCCCTACTTGCTTCATAAACCCTACAAATCCAACCGCTTTCACGGGCGATAATCGGCATTGAATATTGTGTTTACTTTCAAAACCCGATATGTCCCGTTTTTTTTTCGAATGCAACATTATTCGTTTCCAGTTGGCACCAGACATCCCAGACCCGATGTACTTTGTGAAGAACCCGCCTACCCTAATATTAAACTACCTATTAAGGATAAAAAATGGTAAACAAAAACTATTATTGCTGATGAAGAAATAAGAAGCTTTTACGAAGAACTTTTTTTATGGCCAACTGCAGATGGTGAATTGGTACAAGAAGAAGTGTAATATTGTCTTTTAATATACCTTTAAAGTTTGTATTTTTCATTAAAACATTCTTTTTTTTTGAGAAAGCCGATATGTTCGGTTTTTCATTTTAGCTTTTCGTTAACTTAAACATCAAATTTTCTCATCATTTTGTGAAAATATGTTCAATTACTTCATTTAAAAATAGAGTGTGTCCACGGATGGGGTTGACAATAGGAAAAACTTTTTTATTTTTCATGTTTTGAAAAAAAATAATTTTTTATAAAAAGTTCTGCTTGTCAAAAGAATGCGATTGCAACATTTCAATTTTAGATTTGGTATACAGGGTGTTGAAAAATTAGGAAAAAAAGAAAAGGTATCCAAAGAGAAGCACATACTTTTATTTATTTCTTTTATCAAAAATGTTATGAAACAAAGTTGTTCATAAACTCACATAAAGTCTTATTACAAATTTTTAAATAAAATTTAGATTTATTGGTAAAAAAAATTAATGTATAAAAAAAAATTCTAAGCCTTTATGTAGCAACGAATTTTTTTTTGTAACAATTTTGTGTGCTTTATGATCATTCCTCTTTACCTTGATAATTTGAAATCTAAATTCCTTTTGATGGTATTTTGATTGCAGAGGATGAACACTTATTCTGCTAATGTGTTTTGTATTGATGACCCAGATACTGATTATGGTGAGTGGTCTCACAGAGTTACCTTACTTAATTCAATATTACGCGTTTTGATTAATTAGGAGAAATGTAATTGTGATTTCTATTTTGCGGTGTCTTCCAGCAAATTAAGGTGTGAGATATCATACCGGTGGTTTGAGAGTTTGATTCTTGAGCTATCAAGAATAAGGTTGAAATCTTGCCACGGCTCCTTTTTCCAGCGATTACGGTTTGCAATGTCTTACCAATGGTCTAAAAAGATTGACGCTTGTCAAATGGTCTGCCAGCGCTCCTTTTTTCCTATAGCGTTGAGGTATGAAATATAATCATACTTGTGGTATGGGTGTTTGGCTCTTATGAATTAAGTGATCTCGAATTATGAGTAGTTAAATATCATTCTTGAGGCTATATCGACTTGCCACGGCTGATTAATGAAGTTATAGAATTACTTTAACGGTGGGTTTTAGGCATGTGGCTTGATACATTTAGCGGTGAGTTGATTTAAAACTGATTCAAGAGAAAAGCTATTTGTGTCGGGTTATATGACCAACCTACGTAGGGGACGCCCAATCTCTGTTATTTTGTTTAAAGTGTAGATAACTACACTGGTGTTTTGGGGTGGTCAACCATTAATCCAATATTTTGTATGACTATACATTTGCATTGTGGTCGGGGTTGATTATCGTATTTACACATGTTTAAGGTACGGACTTTCGTACCCGGTAAGATCGATCTGGCAATTACAGAGTTTCTCTTGATATCCCTTTTCAATGTTGAACACATCAAGAGCTTAAACTTGTCAAATACCACAATGTATGTTAACATCAATAAGGAAGGTGACTCAGCCTAATTTTTATTTCAGGTGCGTTTGTTATGGCCAATAGTGAAGCTGAGTTCGGTGACCCAGTTTATTATTTATTTGTTATTGTAACAAATAGATCCTGACAATTGTTGGAAGTGAATTTTATTCCACATTTACAAGGTAATTTTCATTTATCCATAAACGAAGAAGCAATTCATGAACTCAATGAACCACGAATCATTCGTAGTAACGGTAAATTTATTAGGTTAGTGGAAAAGTGAGTGGAGGTGGAAGGAAGCTATGTATGTAGAATAATTTCAAATACAGTGAAGTCCGTATATAGCAAACCCGTTTACAGTGAGCAGTCGGTTATAATGAACGCTTTTTACAGCACCCTCAAAAATTCCCATTAGATACATGTATTTTTTTACCGTTTATAGTTCAATTTATTAGATTCAATTCAATTTTTTCTCGTTTATAGTGAATTTTCCCGGGAATTCCGATTCCTCGAATTTTAGCTGGAGACAAAACAACACATATTGGCTCGTGCATTCGCTTTTTTGCAATAACGAGAAGTTCCAGAAAGAATTTGAAGTTCATTTTGTAACCTTGAAGGCTATAATAATATAAGCAACATTAGTTTTTTCAAGAGACTTGTTAAAAAAATATATATTCGACTATAATATAAAAGGGTAGATTGCTCAAACATCTATATAAACCATTATATTTGTCACTACTGGTTAAGTCGAGTATTATAAAGAATGTCACTTTTGTTTCAAAATTATTTAATAAAACTGTACTACATAAGTCACATGTTCTTTTTTTAACTATAAAACCTTCATTTGCACCATGAAAACCACAGGTCAATTTTTCTTTTATAGTAAGATCCGGTTAGAGTGAACCAATTTGAATGCATTTTTAGGTCACTATATCCGGACTTCACTGTATTCGAATTTTCATTAATTTATTCAGAATGAATGTTAGTTTATAAACAACTTTGTTTTATAACATTTTTGATAAAAGTAAGAAAATAATGGTACTTCACTCTTGATACATTTTTTAACACCCTGTATACCAAAACTAAAATTTTGATTGGCAATCGCATTTTTTTGTCAAGTAGAACTTTTTATAAAGAATTACTTTTTTTCAAAAAATAAAAAAGTTTTTGAATAATCAGTGTTTTTAATCACTTTTCTATGCGTAAAGAATAGTGAATAATCGATTCAAATAAAATATTTGCACAGTTCTACATCATTTTTGGTTTAAATATTTTGCTCTATCAGTACAATATATAGATCGTACTTACCTTTAACTTTATATAATATGTAGACATGATGTACAAGATAATTTACTACTTCGAACTTGGAATGAACCACAACTTTGCGTGATTTTGACAAAAAAAACACAGTAAAAAATCTACCTAATACCCCAACTTAAATATAAATCAAATGTTCACACTAGTTGTGGCAAATGAGAAAAAATTGGCACCACTCGTTACTTATGTGTTACAGAGAGAAAGAAATTCCTCAGCGCGGGTGAGTTAGTTAGTGTCAGTGCCATTCCAGGTCATATTCATTTCAATTATTGTGGTACCCCCCTTTCTAACTATATACATTTTGTCCATTAGATAGTGTACTACATGCAGATACGTTAGGAAGATGAAGGTAATAAAGGTCTCCCACAATCGATCTATCTCTCTCGACCTCACTTTTGCACTATCAAGGCTCAGAGTCCCGCGAGCTTTTGAGCGACCCAAAAGTGGTTCAGAAATACACGTTTTCCTAACACATCTGTTGACATTTCCGGAAAGTTTTTTTTTTCTAGTTATAGACGAAGCCTTGATTATTGTCCTATACTTAATAAAAAGTTTTAAAATTGATCAGAAGTATAAAAGATTTTTTGCTCAAAGTTGATTTACTTTAAACGCCATTTTCTTAACTTTGTACTTATTTTATCTGGTCGAAATAAAGTATAGGACGTGTATTGAACATTTGGTGAAAGGCTAAATCAAAAATCATAGAGAAATGTTTTGCCGTTTACTAATAAAGTGCGTTTTTCAAAACCTTCACATTACCAATTATCACTTATTTTGACCCTATTCAGTGGCGACATCACAGATTATTATTCGAACTCGACTTTGGGGCGTAGTTTAAGTATCAGCTGTTTAGCTTGGATTTTGTCTCATGATATCAGGACCGGTTTGTGTTTTTTAATGGACTTGGAAAATTGATGCTCTTGTGATGGTCAATAAAGAGAATATGATTAATATTCAGTTTCGTCCACATAACTGAGCCGTTTTGAATCCAGAGTAGTTTTTGGTGAAAATGCTCCAATATTTAATTTTCGGAAAGTATACCTATTGTCCAAACCAAACAACTTTCGATCTACGTCATCGTTGCCACCAGGCTGGTTGTTATGAAGTTTACTGGTGGCCAGATTTGGTCACCTGCAAATCACATTGAAACTCGCTTGGTGGCAATTATGACTTGAATCGAAAGTTGTTTGGTTTGGACTATACTTAAAATAAGAAAAAATGTTGTGATCAAAGTACGAGATAATAAAATATAATAAGGATTTTTTGTTGATTTGTGATACAAGATTATCAGCATTGATTTCCCTAGCTGATGTTGATAATGTTGTTTACCTACCTCAGAAATATTTTCTATTATTCGAAGACGTACTTTTGTTTTTTTTTTGCCAAAGAATTTTAAACAGTTTGAACAATATTTCTATACTAGGCGTGGCTAAAATACAATGCATGTCTTAAATTTCATTCTAAAATGGGATGCTATTTCTTATACGTCTAAAGAACGTTTCGGTGATTTTTAGGGTAAGTAAATTTTGAAAACATTGATTCAATGAGTTTACTTTCGCATTGTTTAATTATTTTTGCTTAGATCATGTTTGTATATAGGTTCTATTTGAAATTCAATTTGGAAAGTGAAAAAAAAACTAATGTGGTGAAGTTATGTTTCCATAGTTTCGTTATGTTTCAATGGATTTGTTGTGATTAAGTATATTATTATGTAGGTTCTATGAGGGAGCGAAATATAGTTGATGTATTTTCAATTTAGTGAAGTTTTGTCCGCATAATTTTGTTATTTCTCAATGAATTTGATTCAAATTCGGTATAGAGGTAAATTAGGTATTTAGGTTCCATGGAAGATATAGCGGAGAATTGCTGCTCTTGGGATGGTCAATATAAGATTTTATTAATAATATTTAGTTTCATTCACATGACTCAGCCGTTTTGGTTCCGGAGTCGTTTTTGGTTCAAAATACTCGGGTATTTTATTTTCAGGAAGTACTTAGTTCAATGAAGAAAAACTTTTGCGATTAAAGTAAGAGAGTAAGAGATAACAAACACATATAATATTGTAATAAACATTTTTTTGCTATTTCGTGATACAATAATTATCAGCATTGTTTTCCTTAACTGATGTTAATAATGTTGTTTCCCTACCTCAGAAATATTTCCTATCATTAGAAGACTTACTTTTGTTTTTTTTTTTTGAATAATTTTAAACATTTAAAAAAAAAAACTTGGCGTAGATATGGCTAAGAAATCTATGCATGTCTTATATTTTATTTTAATATGAAAAAGGTGTTATAAGTACTTATACCTACAGGATGTGTTAACAAGGATAAATAGATCATGAAAATAGTATTATACAGGGTGTTAATTAAGTATCTGGCCAAACTTCAGAGGGTGATTCTTTGAGTGATTTTAAGGTAAAAAGTTCATATAAACAGGTGTCCATTTCCGCACATTTTTTGTGTTATTTTTATTCGTCAAACTGCCCCTTACGACGCCACTGGAAGTCATAATCAACAATCAATTGGTTCTAACTTAGCGTCTTATCATAGTCCATAATACTGCCAAATGTCAACAAAATCGGTCAACAGGTGTTTGAGATATTAATAAATAAATGTAAAAAAATATATTTTTTTGACACCCTGTATCTTGAAAACTATGCATTTCCGGACACCTGTTTACATGAACTTTTTACCTTAAAATCACTCAAAGAATCACCCCCTGAAGTTTGGCCAGATACTTGATCAACACCCTGTATACCACAACTCTACAGGGTGTCCCAGCAAGGGTGGCCACCGGCCATATCTCGGAAACTACTGGACCTAAAAGTTCAGGAAAAAAAATATGATCACTAAAGTGGCCACGAGAAAATGCTGGGAAATATTTATAACTTCGAAATTTTTCCGCTAGGGGGCGCAATCAAAGCTTAAATATTAAAATTCGAAATTTCTCCGGAAATTCTCAGATTGAGGTATATCTTTATCAACATGGTTAGAAAACCTAGACAATTTCACGTCTTTTTGGAACAGGGCTCATTGGCGTACCGATCTTCGTGTGAGTAGGGGAAGGTAGTGAAAGTGTAATTGTTCAAGTGGCTGTAACTTATAAACGACTTGTCCGATTTTGTTGCGTATAGGCTTGTTTGGAAGATAATTAAGGTTTTTTCTTGTAAATTTAATCTTCATTTCGATTCTGTTATCACAATTATACCGTACCATTTAAATTTTTGAGGTGAAACGAAAATAACAGTTTTTAATTCAAATTACGCCTTCTAGCAACATTTCTGGAGACAATTACGCATCACTGGATACGATATACGAAAGTACTCACATTTATCTTCCAAACAAGCCTATACGCAACAAAATCGGACAAGTCGTTTATAAGTTACAGCCACTTGAACAATTACACTTTCACTACCTTCCCCTACTCACACGAAGATCGGTACGCCAATGAGCCCTGTTCCAAAAAGACGTGAAATTGTCTAGGTTTTCTAACCATGTTGATAAAGATATACCTCAATCTGAGAATTTCCGGAGAAATTTCGAATTTTAATATTTAAGCTTTGATTGCGCCCCCTAGCGGAAAAATTTCGAAGTTATAAATATTTCCCAGCATTTTCTCGTGGCCACTTTAGTGTTAATTTTTTTTTCCTGAACTTTTAGGTCCAGTAGTTTTTGAGATATGGCCGGTGGCCACCCTTGCTGGGACACCCTGTATAATCTCGTCTATAATGATAGCTATTAATCCAGAGGATAGTAATTTTCCGAGGGATCAATAGCCATTATTGCGAGTAGTAGGTATACCTTTTTACTTTATTTACGACTAAATTTTTTATTTGATATTTCAAATTTCCATCCATGTCAATACAAATAAATTAACACTTAATACGCGTTGAACACTGACACCATAGAAAAGTGAATATAATATAATGATAATCTTAGCCACTTTTCTATGACGGAAACTTTTGAGTTTGTTGATATCGTTTCCATGGTATTACCATCAACTTCATTAATTCAAATGGAATCCCTCATTTTTTATTTCATTTTCGAATTCTACATCAAATTCCCAATAATATGATGATGATATTTTTATGTGTACAGGATGGACGAAAAATAAGCTACGACCATCAACTTCATGATTTCAACTGGAAACCTCCTTTTTTTATTTCTTCTACATCAAATTCCAAGTAAGTTTCATGTAGCATGTTTTTAAGCTAACACCAACAGTCATCGAGAAATTCACGATTGATCAAATTCAAATAATTTCTGAACAATCGTAAATTTCTCGATAACTGTTATTGGGGTCAGGTTAAGGACATGGTACATGAAACTTACTTAGAATTTGATGCAGAATTCGTAAATAAAATAATGAAAGGGTTACCATTTGAAAAAATTGAGTTGATGGTCGTAAGTTATTTTTGGTCCACCCTGTACACATGAAATTATCATCATCATATTGCTTGGAATTTGATGTAGAATTCGACAATAAAATAGAAAATGTGGGTTTCCATTTGAAAAAAATGAAGTTGATGGTCGTAACTCATTTTTTGTTCACTCTATACACATAAAATTATCACAAAACAAACCCCTGAAATTTAAATGAACGAGAAACATTCAATTTAGTTTTTAATTAGAAAATCTGTACTGCATAATAAATTTTCAATTCACATAATTTTATTTGGTTTAAAAAGATTAGGTATTCCACAGTTTATAACAAACCAACCAATTATTTAAATAAAAAGATAAAATATTACTTACATTATTTGATACTGTGGTGAGTAGGTTGAAGCAAGAAGAAACAATGTAAATAAGTATTTTTTGTGTTGGTACTAATATACTCGCGAATATATTTATTCATTTCAAATGTAGGCTTAATTTTGACACAAGCATTACACACACAAATCACTGTTTAACAGCAATAGAAAAATAAACCAAAAACACTTAACATAAAAACCTTCAAATTG